>BLSH010107204.1:404088-416722 GCA_018402905.1 Glandirana rugosa
ACGTTTAAAACAAACCATGTTGCAGCGTGCTGGCGCGTTAACAGTCAATTTCGCTGCGTCACGGCTTAACGTTTTTCACGAAACCAGGATTTCACCCTTTAGGAAGGCCCTACTTCACCAATTAGTCGGTGTCTTGGACACATTAATTACACACAAGTCAAAATTTCCCTACTCCACCGTTGAGATTCGACCTCCAGGCGGTTAACAGATAGGGACGGCACAATATATAACATGTGTATATATATATATATATATGTGTGTGTGTGTGTATGTATGTATATATATGTGTGTGTGTATATGTATATATATGTGTGTATATGTATGTATGTGTGTGTGTGTATATATGTATGTATGTGTGTGTGTATATATATGTATGTGTGTGTGTGTGTGTATATATATGTATATGTGTGTGTGTGTGTATATATATGTATATGTGTGTGTGTATATATATGTATGTATGTGTGTGTGTGTGTATATATATATATATATATGTGTACAATATATAACACGGCAGGGATAGACAATTGGCGGACCTCCAGCTTAGAGTTGCCACCTCATCCCTTTAAAACTGAACACACATTAATTACACAGGTTCTGTGGCTGATTAACCACTTCATCCCGGAAGGATTTCCCACTTTAGGACCAAAGCACTTTTTGCAATTCGGCACTGCGTCGCTTTAACTGACAATTGCGCGGTCGTGCGACGTTGTACCAAACAAAATTTGCATCCTTTTTTCCCCACAAATAGAGCTTTCTTTTGGTGGTATTTGACCCCCTCTGCGTCATTTCTGATTGCCGCTGTAAACAAAAGAAGAGCGACAATTTTGCAGAAAAACCCAAATTTCTTACTTTTTGCTAAAGTACAAATCCAAAAAAAAAAAAAATCTATAAAAAAACATTTTTTTTCCTTCGGTTTTGGCCGCTTTATATTCTTCCTCATATTTTTGGTAAAAAAAAAAAACACAATCGGCATTTATTGATTGGTTTGCCCAAAAGTTACCGCATTTACGGACAATGATAAGATGAGATGAGAATTAATTTCTGGGGTTTTTATTTTTTACTAGTAATGGCGGCGATCTGTGATTTTTAGCGGTACTGCGATATTGCAGTGGACATGTCGGATCATTGGCATTGAAGGGGTTAACCTGCAGGGGGCGCTCTAAGGGTTAACTGTGTTCCCTGGGTGTTCTAACTGTGTGTGGGCTGCCCTGGCTGGGGAAAGGAGATGATCACAGCTCCCATATAGAGGAAGCCTGTGATCACCGCCCTTCCCCCTCTATGAGAACAGAGATCCGTGTTTAATTACATGGACCTCCGTTCTCTCACTGGCGGGGGGGGCATCGTGGGTAGCGGGCGGTGTTCGAGCCTGCCCTACCCGCTCCCTGGCGCCGCCCCCCCGCCCCCCGGACACAGTGAGTGCGCCTCAGCACTATTTATCGCAGCCACCGTCATATAACGGCGGTTTGCGATATCGAGCCACTCTGTCGCTGTCAGACTGCGGTCGGCCCCAGAAGGATTTCCCACGTTAGGACCAGAGCACTTTTTGCGATTCGGCACTGCGTCACTTTAACTGACAATTGCGCGGTCGTACGGTGTTGTAACCAAACAAAATTTGTGTCCTTTTTTTCCCACCACAAATAGAGATTTTTTTTTGGTGGTATTTGGTCACCTCTGCGTCATTTCTGATCACTGCTATAAACAAAAAAAGAGCGACAATTTTGCAAAAAAAAAAAAATATATATATTTCTTACTTTTTGCTAAAATACAAATCCAAAAAAACATTTTTTTTTCTTCGGTTTTGGCCAATTTATATTTTTCCTCATATTTTTGGTACACAAAATCACAATCTGCGTTTGATTGGTTTGCGCAAAAGTTGCTGCGTTTACGGATGATGAGAATTAATTTCTGGGGTGTTTATTTATTTTTTTACTAGTATAGGCGGCGATCTGCAATTTTTAGTGGTACTGCGATATTGGGGCGGATATGTCGGACCATTTTGACATTTTTTTGGGACCAATGACATTTATACAGCGATCAGTGTTATAAAAATGCACTGATTAATGTGTAAATGCCATTGGCAGTGAAGGGGTTAACCTGCAGGGGGGTTAACTGTGTTCCCTATGCGTGTTCTAACTGTGAGGGGGCTGGGCTGTCAGGGGCATAAGAGATCTAACTGATCCCAGTGACAGGGATCAGTAGATCTCTTATGTCCCCACTGTCAGAATGGTGACATCGGCGGTTCCCCGTTCTTTGGCTCTGACAGCTCATCGCGGCTCGCCGGCAGACACTGGGTCGCGGGCACACCTCCTCGCGGCCACTCCGCAAATCTCCGTAAATTTACAGCGATTCGCGGTACACGTCCACACTGCCGCAGTAAATATACTGTGTGCGGTGTGGAAGTGGTTAAACACCTTTACAGGGTACCAGTTTAGAGTTACGGAGGAGGTCTAGCGCTAGAATTATTGCTCTCGCTCTAACGATCACATCGATACCTCACATGTGTGGTGCGAACATTGTTTTTTATTTTTCTTATTTATTTTACTTTTTATTTTTACACTGTCCCATTCATTTTTTTATCACTTTTATTCCTATTACAAGAAATTTAAACATCCCTTGTAATAGAAATAAGGATGACAGCTCCTCTTTATGGAGAGATCTGCGGTCAAAAATACCTCAAATCTCTCTCTTACCTTTAAAAGTACACTGGAGGTAGGTTATTGTAGTGGTCAGGTAGGTCAGTGTAAGAATCGGGTAGGTCAGTGTAGTGGTCAGGTAGGTCAGTGTAGGAATCAGGTAGGTCAGCGTAGTGGTCAGTGTAGTGATCAGGTAGGTCAGTGTAGTGGTTAGGTAGATTATTGTAGTGGTCAGGTAGGTCAGTGTAGGAATCAGGTAGGTCAGCGTAATGGTCAGTGAGGTGATCAGGTAGGTCAGTGTAGTGGTCAGATAGGTCAGTGTAGAAATCAGGTAGGTCAGTGTAGGAATCAGGTAGGTCAGCGTAGGGGTCAGTGAGGTGATCAGCTAGGTCAGTGTAGGAATCAGGTAGGTCAGCTTAGTGATCAGGTAGGTCAGTGTAGGAATCAGGTAGGTCAGTGTAGTGGTTAGGTAGGTAGTGTACTGGTCAGGTAGATCAGTGTAAGAATCAGGTAGGTCAGCGTAGTGATCAGGTAGGTCAGCGTAGTAATCAGCTAGGTCAGTGTAGTGGTTAGACAGGTTAGTGTAGGAATCAGGTAGGTTAGTGTAGTGGTCAGGTAGGTCAGTGTAGGAATCTGGTAGGTCAGTGTAGTGGTCAGGTAGGTCAGTGTAGTGGGGTTCAGTTTAGGAATCAGATTGGTCAGTGTAGTGGTCAGGTATGTCTGTGAAGGAATCAGGTAGGTCAGTGTAGTGGGGTCAGGTAGGTCAGTGTGGTGATCAGGTAGGTCAGTGTGGTGATCAGGTAGGTCAGTGTGGTGATCAGGTAGGTCAGTGTGGTGATCAGGTAGGTCAGTGTAGGAATCAGGTAGGTCAGTGTAGGAATCAAGTAGGTCAGTGTAGTGGTCAGGTGGGTTAGTGTAGTGGTCAGGTAACTCAGTGTAGGAATCAGGTAGGTCAGCGTAGTGGTCAGTGAGGTGATCAGGTAGGTCAGCATAGTGATCAGGTAGGTCAGTGTAGGAATCAGGTAGGTCAGCTTAGTGATCAGGTAGGTCAGTGTAGGAATCAGGTAGGTCAGTGTAGTGGTTAGGTAGGTCAGTGTACTGGTCAGGTAGATCAGTATAGTGGGGTCAGGTAAGTCAGTGTAGTGGGGTCAGGTAGGTCAGTGTAGTGGGGTCAGGTAGGTTAGTGTAGTGGTTAGGTAGGTTAATGTAGTGGTCAGGTAGGGCAGTGTAGGAATTAGGTAGGTCAGCGTAGTGGTCAGGTAGGACAGTGTAGGAATCAGGTAGGTCAGTGTAGTGGTTAGGTAGGTTAGTGTAGGAATCAGGTAGGTTAGTGTAGTGGTCAGGTAGGTCAGTGTGGGAATCAGGTAGGTCAGTGTAGTGGTTAGGTAGGTAGTGTACTGGTCAGGTAGATCAGTGTAAGAATCAGGTAGGTCAGCATAGTGATCAGGTAGGTCAGTGTATGGAACAGCTAGGTCAGTGTAGTGGTTAGGTAGGTTAGTGTAGGAATCAGGTAGGTTAGTGTAGTGGTCAGGTAGGTCAGTGTGGGAATCAGGTAGGTCAGTGTAGTGGTTAGGTAAGTCAGTGTAGGAATCTGGTAGGTCAGCTTAGTGATCAGGCATGTCAGCATAATGGTCAGGTAGGTCAGTGCAGGAATTAGGTAGGTCAGTGTAGTGGGGTCAGGTAGGTCAGTGTAGTGGGGTCAGGTAGGTCAGTGTAGTGGGATCAGGTAGGTCAGTGTAGGAATCAGGTAAGTCAGTGTAGTGGGGTCAGGTAGGTCAGTGTGGTGATCAGGTAGGTAAGTGTAGGAATCAGGTAGGTCAGTGTAGTGGTCAGGTAAGTCAGTGTAGGAATCAGGTAGGTCAGCGTAGTGGTCAGTGAGGTGATCAGGTAGGTCAGTGTAGTGGTCAGGTAGGTCAGTGTAGGGATCAGGTAGGTCAGCTTAGTAATCAGGTAGGTCAGTGTAGTGGTTAGGTAGGTCAGTGTACTGGTCAGGTAGATCAGTATAGTGGGGTCAGGTAGGTCAGTGTAGTGGGGTCAGGTAGGTTAATGTAGTGGTTAGGTAGGTTAATGTAGTGGTCAGGTAGGTCAGTGTAGGAATTAGGTAGGTCAGCATAGTGATCAGGTAGGTTAGTGTAGGAATCAGGTAGGTCAGCGTAGTGGTCAGGTAGGACAGTGTAGGAATCAGGTAGGTCAGTGTAGTGGTTAGGTAGGTTAGTGTAGGAATCAGGTAGGTTAGTGTAGTGGTCAGGTAGGTCAGTGTGGGAATCAGGTAGGTCAGTGTAGTGGTTAGGTAGGTAGTGTACTGGTCAGGTAGATCAGTGTAAGAATCAGGTAGGTCAGCGTAGTGATCAGGTAGGTCAGTGTATGGATCAGCTAGGTCAGTGTAGTGGTTAGGTAGGTTAGTGTAGGAATCAGGTAGGTTAGTGTAGTGGTCAGGTAGGTCAGTGTGGGAGTCAGGTAGGCAAGTGTAGTGGTTAGGTAAGTCAGTGTAGGAATCTGGTAGGTCAGCTTAGTGATCAGGCATGTCAGCATAATGGTCAGGTAGGTCAGTGCAGGAATTAGGTAGGTTAGTGTAGTGGTCAGGTAGGTCAGTGTAGTGGGGTCAGGTAGGTCAGTGTAGTGGGGTCAGGTAGGTCAGTGTAGTGGGATCAGGTAGGTCAGTGTAGGAATCAGGTAAGTCAGTGTAGTGTGGTCAGGTAGGTCAGTGTGGTGATCAGGTAGGTAAGTGTAGGAATCAGGTAGGTCAGTGCAGTGGTCAGGTAAGTCAGTGTAGGAATCAGGTAGGTCAGCGTAGTGGTCAGTGTAGGGATCAGGTAGGTCAGCTTAGTAATCAGGTAGGTCAGTGTAGTGGTTAGGTAGGTCAGTGTACTGGTCAGGTAGATCAGTATAGTGGGGTCAGGTAGGTCAGTGTAGTGGGGTCAGGCAGGTCAGTGTAGTGGTCAGTTAGGTCAATGTAAGAATTGGGTAGGTCAGTGTAGGAATCAGGTAGGTCAGTGTAGGAATCATGTAGGTCAGCGTAGTGATCAGGTAGGTCAGTGTAGTGGTTAGGTAGGTTAATGTAGTGGTCAGGTAGGTCAGTGTAGGAATCAGGTAGGTCAGCATAGTGGTCAGTGAGGTGATCAGGTAGGTCAGTGTACTGGTCAGGTAGATCAGTGTTAGAATCAGGTAGGTCAGCATAGTGATCAGGTAGGTCAGTGTAGGGATCAGCTAGGTCAGTGTAGTGGTTAGGTAGGTTAGTGTAGGAATCAGGTAGGTTAGTGTGGGAATCAGGTACGTCAGCGTAGTGATCAGGTAGGTCAGCGTAGTGATCAGGTAGGCCAGTGTAGTGGTTAGGTAAGTCAGTGTAGGAATCAGGTAGGTCAGTGTAGGAGTCTGGTAGGTCAGCTTAGTGATCAGGCATGTCAGCGTAATGGTCAGGTAGGTCAGTGCAGGAATCAGGTAGGTCAGTGTAGTGGGGTCAGGTAGGTCAGTGTAGTGGGATCAGGTAGGTCAGTTTAGGAATCAGATAGGTCAGTGTAGTGGTCAGGTATGTCTGTAAAGGAATCAGGTAGGTCAGTGTAGTGGGGTCAGGTAGGTCAGTGTGGTGATCAGGTAGGTCAGTGTAGGAATCAGGTAGGTCAGTGTAGGAATCAGGTAGGTCAGGGTAGTGGTCAGGTGGGTTAGTGTAGTGGTCAAGTAAGTCAGTGTAGGAATCAGGTAGGTCGGCGTAGTGGTCAGTGAGGTGATCAGGTAGGTCAGTGTAGTGGTCAGGTAGGTCAGTGTAGGAATCAGGTAGGTCAGTGTAGTGGTCAGGTGGGTTAGTGTAGTGGTCGGGTAAGTCAGTATAGGAATCAGGTAGCTCAGCGTAGTGGTCAGTGAGGTGATCAGGTAGGTCAGTGTAGTGGTCAGGTAGGTCAGTGTAGGAATCAGGTAGGTCAGTATAGTGATCAGGTAGGTCAGTGTAGTGGTTAGGTAGGTCAGTGTACTGGTCAGGTAGATCAGTGTAAGAATCAGGTAGGTCAGCGTAGGGATCAGATAGGTCAGTGTAGTGATCAGCAAGGTCAGTGTAGTGGTTAGGTAGGTTAGTGTAGGAATCAGGTAGGTTAGTGTAATGGTCAGGTAGGTCAGCGTAGTGATCAGGTAGGCCAGTGTAGTGGTTAGGTAAGTCAGTGTAGGAATCAGGTAGGTCAGTGTAAGAGTCTGGTAGGTCAGCTTAGTGATCAGGCATGTCAGCGTAATGGTCAGGTAGGTCAGTGCAGGAATCAGGTAGGTCAGTGTAGTGGGGTCAGGTAGGTCAGTGTAGTGGGATCAGGTAGGTCAGTTTAGGAATCAGATAGGTCAGTGTAGTGGTCAGGTATGTCTGTAAAGGAATCAGGTAGGTCAGTGTAGTGGGGTCAGGTAGGTCAGTGTGGTGATCAGGTAGGTCAGTGTAGGAATCAGGTAGGTCAGTGTAGGAATCAGGTAGGTCAGTGTAGGAATCAGGTAGGTCAGTGTAGTGGTCAGGTGGGTTAGTGTAGTGGTCAAGTAAGTCAGTGTAGGAATCAGGTAGGTCGGCGTAGTGGTCAGTGAGGTGATCAGGTAGGTCAGTGTAGTGGTCAGGTAGGTCAGTGTAGGAATCAGGTAGGTCAGTGTAGTGGTCAGGTGGGTTAGTGTAGTGGTCGGGTAAGTCAGTATAGGAATCAGGTAGCTCAGCGTAGTGGTCAGTGAGGTGATCAGGTAGGTCAGTGTAGTGGTCAGGTAGGTCAGTGTAGGAATCAGGTAGGTCAGTATAGTGATCAGGTAGGTCAGTGTACTGGTCAGGTAGATCAGTGTAAGAATCAGGTAGGTCAGCGTAGTGATCAGGTAGGTCAGTGTAGGGATCAGATAGGTCAGTGTAGTGATCAGCAAGGTCAGTGTAGTGGTTAGGTAGGTTAGTGTAGGAATCAGGTAGGTTAGTGTAATGGTCAGGTAGGTCAGCGTAGTGATCAGGTAGGCCAGTGTAGTGGTTAGGTAAGTCAGTGTAGGAATCAGGTTGGTCAGTGTAGTGGTTAGGTAGGTCAGTGTACTGGTCAGGTAGATCAGTGTAAGAACCAGGTAGGTCAGTGTAGGGATCAGATAGGTCAGCTTAGTGATCAGGTAGGTTAGTGTAGGAATCAGGTAGGTTAGTGTAGTGGTCAGGTAGGTCAGTGTGGGAATCAGGTAGGTCAGTGTAGTGGTTAGGTAGGTCAGTGTACTGGTCAGGTAGATCAGTATAGTGGGGTCAGGTAGGTCAGTGTAGTGGTTAGGTAAGTCAGTGTAGGAATCAGGTAGGTCAGCTTAGTGATCAGGTAGGTCAGTGTAGTGGTTAGGTAAGTCAGTGTAGGAATCAGGTAGGTCAGCTTAGTGATCAATTAGGTGAGTGTAGTGGTTAGGTAAGTCAGTGTAGGAATCAGGTAGGTCAGCTTAGTGATCAGGTATGTCAGCATTATGGTCAGGTAGGTCAGTGCAGGAATCAGGTAGGTCAGTGTAGTGGTCAGGTAGGTCAGTGTAGTGGGGTCAGGTAGGTCAGTGTAGTGGGATCAGTTAGGTCAGTTTAGGAATCAGATAGGTCAGTGTAGTGGTCAGGCAGGTATGTCTGTGAAGGAATCAGGTAGGTCAGTGTAGTGGTCAGGTAGGTCAGTGTAGGAATCAGGTAGGTCAGTGTAGTGGTCAGGTGGGTTAGTGTAGTGGTCGGGTAAGTCAGTGTAGGAATCAGGTAGGTCAGCGTAGTGATCAGTGAGGTGATCTGGTAGGTCAGTGTAGTGGTCAGGTAGGTCAGTGTAGGAATCAGGTAGGTCAGCTTAGTGATCAGGTAGGTCAGAGTAGGAATCAGATAGGTCAGTGTAGTGCTTGGGTAAGTCAGTGTAGTGGGATCAGGTAGGTCAGTTTAGGAATCAGATAGGTCAGTGTAGTGGTCAGGTAGGTCTGTGAAGGAATCAGATAGGTCAGTGTAGTGGGGTCAGGTAGGTCAGTGTGGTGCTCAGGTAGGTCAGTGTAAGAATCAAGTAGGTTGGTGTAGGAATCAGGTAGGTCAGTGTAGTGATCCGGTAGGTTAGTGTAGTGGTCAGGTAAGTCAGTGTAGGAATCAGGTAGGTCAGTGTAGTGATCAGGTAGATCAGTGTAGTGATCAGCTAGGTCAGTGGTTAGGTAGGTTAGTGTAGGCATCAGGTAGGTCAGCATAGTGATGAGGTAGGTCAGTGTAGTGGTCAGGTAGGTCAGTGTAGTGATCAGCTAGGTCAGTGTAGGGGTCAGGTAGGTCAGTGTAGGAATCAGGTAGGTTAGTGTAGTGGTCAGGTAGGTCAGTGTGGGAATCAGGTAGGTTAGTGTAGTGGTCAGGGAGGTCAGTGTGGGAATCAGGTAGGTCAGTGTAGTGGGGTCAGGTAGGTCAGTGTAGGGATCAGCTAGGTCAGTGTAGGGGTCAGGTAGGTCAGTGTAGGAATCAGGTAGGTTAGTGTAGTGGTCAGGTAGATCAGTGTGGGAATTAGGAAGGTCAGCATAGTGATGAGGTAGGTCAGTGTAGTGGTTGGGTAAGTCAGTGTAGGAATCAGGTAGGTCAGCTTAGTGATCAGGTATGACAGCGTAGTGGTCAGGTAGGTCAGTGTGGGAATCAGGTAGGTCAGTACTACTGTACTAGTGGAAGGGACTCAGAGAGTGCTAAAAGTCCATGGGTTAGGGGGCGCAAATTACTTACCTTCCCCGGGCGCTGACAACCCACGCTACGCCACTGCGGCCGATCTCATTCCTCGAGTCCCTAAAACGCCAGGACAGTACAAATACCCCCCAAATTACCCCTTTTTAGAAAGTAGACAGTCCAAGGTATTTAGTAAGAGGCATGGCGAGTTATTTAAAGTTGTAATTTTTTGTCACACTTTTTTGAAAAATGAAGAAATAAAAAAAAAAAGATTTTTTAAAAGAAATTTTACCTACTGTCACTAGTGCAGTGCCGCCTCATCTTATAACTGGAGTGGTGTTGATCAGGGACAAAATAATAGATAATTTTTCAATTTTTTAAAATATTTTTTATTGCTGAGGAGATCAATTGTTGATGGGAGAGATCTATAGTTGAGGGAGGTATCTATTGATACTGGCTGCTGGGAGAGATCTATTGTTGCTGGGGATCTAGTGTTGTTGGCGTGGATCTATAGTATTGTTGCTGAGGGTATCTTCTTGTGTCTATTGTTGCTGGGAGGAGTCTATTATTGCGGGGAGGGGTCTATTATTGCGGGGAGGGGTCTATTGTTGCTGGGAGGGGTCTAATGTTGCTGTTAGGGATCTATTATTGATGGAAGGGGTCTATTATTGCGGGGTGGGGTCTATTGTTGCTGGGAGGGGTCTGTTGTTGCTGGGAGGGGTCTGTTGTTGCTGGGAGGGGTCTATTGTTGCTGGGATGGATCGATTATTTATGAAAGGGGTCTATTATTGCTGGGAGGGGTTTATTGTTGCTGGGATGGATCTTTTGTTTCTGGGATGGATCTTTTGTTGCTTGGAGGGGTCTATTGTTGCTTGGAGGGATCTATTGTTGCTGGGAAGGATCTATTATTGCTGTGAGGGATGTATAGCTGCTGGGGGGTCTATTATTGCTGGCTGCAGGGGACCTATTTTACTGCTTTTCATTAGCAAATTCCATACAAACTATTTAGTACCAAAAAATAATACTTGACTCGGTATTCTCTAAAAGGGGCGGAGATAAGGAGGGGCCTATTTTCTGAGAAGAAAATCCGGGATGACGCCATCACTGATACAATCCCCCACACACACACACATTTTTCCATGTTACAGCCAAAAATGTAAATGTATTTTATTGGGATTTTATGTGATGGATCGACACAAAGTGACTCATAATTGTGAGATGGAAGGAAAATGATAAATGGTTTTCAACATTTTTTACAAATAAATCTGTGAAAAGTGTGGGGTGCATTTGTATGGCGCCCCCCTGAGTCAATACTTTGTAGAACCGCCTTTCTCTGCAATTACAGCTGCAAGTCTTTTTGGGGAAGTCTCTACCAGCTTTGCCCATCTAGAGAGGACGTTTCTGCCCATTCTTCTTTGCAGAATACCCCAAGCTCTGTCAGATTGGATGGAGAGCGTCTGTGATCAGCAATTTTCAAGTCTTGCCACAGATTCCCAATGGGATTTAGGTCTGGACTGTGACTGGGCCATTCTAACACATGAATGTGCTTTGATCTAAACCATTCCATTGTAGCTCTGGCTGTATGTTTAGGGTCGTTGTCCTGCTGGAAAGTGAACCTCCACCCCGGTCTCAAGTCTTTTGCAGACTCTAACAGTTTTTCTTCTAAGATTGCCCTGTATTTGTCTCCATCAATCTTCCCATCAACTCTGACCAGCTTCCCTGTCCCTGCTGAAGAAAAGCATCCCCACAACATGATGCTGCCACCACCATGTTTCACAGTGGGGATGGTGTGTTCAGGGTGATGTGCAGTGTTAGTTTTCCGCCACACATAGCGTTTTGCTTTTAGGCCAAAAAGTTCAGTTTTGGTCTCATCTGACGAGAGCACCTTCTTCCACATGTTTGCTGTGTCCCTCACATGACTTCTCACAAACTGCAAATGGGACTTCTTATGACTTTCCTACAACAATGGCTTTCTTCTTGCCACTCTTCCATAAAGGGCAGATTTGTGGAGTGCACGACTAATAGTTGTCCTGTGGGCAGATTCTCCCACCTGAGCTGTGGATCTCTGCAGCTCCTCCAGAGTTACCATGGGCCACTTGGCTACTTCTCTGATGAATGCTCTCCTTGCCCGGCCGGTCAGTTTAGGTGGACGGCCATGTCTTGGTAGGTTTGCAGTTGTGCCATACTCTTTCCATTTTCAGATGATGGATTGAACATCCGTGAGATGTTCAAAGCTTGGGAGATTTTATTATAACCCAACCCTGCTTTAACCTTCCCCACAAAGTTACCCCTGACCTGTCTGCTGTGTTCCTTGGCTTTCATGATGCTGTTTGTTCCCTAAGGTTCTCTAACAAACCTCTGAGGGCTTCACAGAACAGCTGTATTTATACTGAGATTAAATTACACACAGGGGGACTCTATTTACTAATTAGGTGACTTCTGAAGGCAATTGGTTCCTCTAGATTTTAGGGGTATCAGAGTAAAGGGGGCCGAATACAAATGCATGCCACACTTTTCACAGATTAAGTTGTAAAAAAAATATTGAAAACCATTCATCATTTTCCTTCCACTTCACAATGATGTGCTTTGTGTCGGTTTATCACATAAAATCCCAATAAAATAAATTTACGTTTTTGGTTGTAACATGACAAAATGTGGAACATTTCAAGGGGTATGAATACTTTTTCTAGGCACTGTACTTACAAAGCTGGATGTAAAACAAGCATTCAGAATACAATATCGTGCGGCACCTTGGCAGGCGTCTTCCCCCGCCTAACGTATGTTTTGTCATTAGAGACGTCATCACTGGGGCAATGGGAATAGTGGGGCTCACACAAGGCAGGATTAAATAACATTACATAAAGCGGACACTAGAGAGCGCTGCCACTTACTAGTGTTTAACCACCTCAGGACCGCCCACCGTCAAATGACGGCGGAGCGGTCCTGCTCTCCCAGCGGGTGGACGTCATATGACGTCCTCCCTTTAAGCCGGGATTGCGCGCGATCGGGCGCGCGCATCCCGGCTCTGTCGGTGTCGGCGTGTTCCCAGGACACGCCGCTACACCGACAGGGGTGAACAGCCATTGGTTATGGCTGTTCACCACGTGATCGGCTGTGACGAAGTCACAGCTGATCACAAACGGCACGCCCGCCGTTCGCACGGCGCGTGCGCGCGATCGGGAGCGCGCCGCGCGTGCGTGTCGGTGGCGGCGTGTTCCTGGGGAACACTGCCTGTCACCGACACAGGTATCAGCCGCCGGCCGGCGGCTGATACCTTGTGATCGGCTGTGATCTACTTCACAGCCGATCACATACAGAGTAAACAGAGCGGTAACTCACTGTTACCAGCTCTTCTCTCCTCACACAGAGTCCAGTGTGAGGAGAGAAGAGCTGG
>BLSH010107204.1:483117-493559 GCA_018402905.1 Glandirana rugosa
TCCATAAAGTCCTTTTATGACGTAATACCGGTGGTCTACCGCGATACTTAGTATCCTTTATTTGTATAATCTGTGTAATGCCCCTATTAAACACTACCGCTACACTCACGACTGTGCAAGTCTATCGTAAAATAAAAAAATTTATTTTCATGTTGTGTAAAGTCCTTGAGTGTTGAGGGAAGTAATCCCGAACATACGACTATAAAATGACGTGGACCTGAGATGTGTGTCGAAAAATTTACTCTCGAGGTGGATCACCGGTATCACGTTATAAAGTGGCTAACTCCATAAAGACCTTGCATGACGTAATAACGGTCATCTACAATAATGCAGTACGTTCCAGAAATACCTCAATCGGTGAAATATTGCACTATGGCCACTAGGTGGAGCTCTCATTTAAAAAGCTGTGTGTAGAGTCCAGGTGCAGTAAAATATCAGCATACAAGCCCTAATGAAGGGAGTTGTGAGTTCCTGAAATGTGTTGTACTTTTATTTAAAAAAATAAAATGCTATCTGAACGTGTCAGCACTCACATCGCCATCACAAATTATCCCCGTAATGTGTCTAATATGTTTATTTCCTATGATTCATAGCGCCATCTGGTGGCCATAATGCAGTATTTTCCTGAAATACCTAAAACAGTGAAGTATCACAGTATGGTCACTAGATGGAGCTCTTATTTAAAAAGCTGGGTGTAGAGTGCAGCTGTAATAAAACTGTAAGGGGGGGGGGGGTCTATAAAAAAAGTGCTGTCTGAATGTGTCAGCATTCAAATATTAATTCCCATAATGTGTCTAATATGTTAATTTCCTATGATTGATAGCGTCATCTACTGGCAATAATGCAGTACGTTCCAGAAATACCTTAATCAGTGAAATATCGCACTATGGCCACTAGAGGGAGCTCTCATTTAAATAGCTGTGTGTAGAGTCCAGGTGCAGTATAACTGCAAGGCGGGGAGGGTGGGGGGGCTATTAAAATAAGTTCTGTCTAAATGGGTCAGCACTCAAATATTTCCAATAACGTGTTTAATATGCTTATTTCCTATGATTGATAGCACCATCTAGTGGCCATAATGCACTACATTCCTGAAATGCCTCAATCGGGGAAATATCGCACTATGACCACCAGATGGAGCTCTTATTTAAAAAGCTGTGTGTAACGTCCAGGTACAGTAAAACTGTAAGGGGGGGGTCCATAAAAAAAGTTCTATCTGGGGTCTATAAAAAAAAGCGATGTCTGAATGTGTCAGCATTCAAATAATTCCCATCATTTGTCTAATACTGTATGTTTATTTCCTATGATTGATAGCGCCATCGAGTGGTCATAATGCAGTACTTTCCTGAAATACCTCAATCCGTGAAATATCACACTGCGGCCACTAGATGGAGCTCTCATTTAAAAAGCTGTGTGTAGAGTCCAGGTGCAGTAAAACTGTATGGGGGGGGGGTCTATAAAAAGAAAGTGCTGTCTGAGTGTGTCAGCAATCAAATAATCCTCATCATGTGTCTAATATGTTTATTTCCTATGATTGATAAAGCCATCTACTGGCAATAATGCAGTACTTTCTTGAAATACCTCAGTTGGTAAAATATTGCACTATGGCGACTAGATGGAGCTCTCATTAAAAAAGCTGTGTGTACTGTGTGTAGAGTCCAGTTCAGTGGTGTATCATCCATGGGTGCAGGGTGTTCACTGAACACGGGCCCTGAGGGGTGGGGGGGCCCACTGTGCTCTGACCCACACTGCACCCATGGATGATCTCACCCTGGTTGACAGCCGAGGATGATCGGTGCTGTGTGGGCTTGCACACGGGCCCACTAATTTCATGATACACCCCTGGTCCAGTTGCAGTATAACTGCAAGGGTGGTGGTGGTGGGGGGGTCTATAAAAAAAGTGCTGTCTGTATGTGTCTATGTTTATTTCCTATGATAGCACCATCTAGTGGCCATAATGCAGTATTTTCCAGAAATACCTCAATCAGTGAAATATTGCACTATGGCCACTAGGTGAAGCTCTCATTTAAAAAGCTGTGTGTAGAGTCCAGGTGCAGTAAAATTTCAGCATACAAGCCCTGATGAAGGGAGTTGTGAGTTCCTGAAATGTGTTGTACTTTTATTTAAAAAAAATAAAATGCTATCTGAACGTGTCAGCACTCACATCGCCATCACAAATTATCCCCGTAATGTGTCTAATATGTCTATTTACGATGATTGATAGCGCCATCTACGGGCCATAATACAGTACTTTCCTGAAATACCTCAGTTGGGGAAATATCACATATCATGGAGCTCTCATTTAAAAATCTGTGTGTAGAGTCCAGGTGAAATAAAACTATAAGGGGTGGGGGTTCTATAAAAAAAAAATCCATCGGCGTTTGAAAAATCCCCATAATGTGTCTAATATGTTCATTTCCTATGATAGATGGCGCCATCTAGTGGTCATAATGCAGTATTTCCCAGAAATACCTCAATCAGTGAAATATCGCACTATGGCCACTAGATGGAGCTCTTATTTAAAAAGCTGTGTGTGAGTCCAGGTGAAAGGGGGGGGGGGGTTCTATATAAAAATTCCTGCCTGGATGTGTCAGCATTTGCACCGCCATCACAGATAAACCCTGTAATTTGTCTAATATGTTTATTTCATATGATCGGTAGCTCCATCTAGTGGCCATAATGCAGTACTTTCCTGAAACACCTCAATCAATACTGCATTATGGCCACTAGATGGAGCTGATGACTTTAAAAAAATAAAAATATTAGACAGAAAGGGGGAGGATTTGTGACATTCAGACAGCAATTCAGCAATTTATATAATAAGTAGCCAACTGAAGACACTGAGGGATCTGTTTATAAAAAAAAAAATTGCTCAGCATTCACACAGCCATCATGAAAAATCCCTATAATTTGTCTAATATGTTTATTTCCTATGATTGACAGCGCCATCTAGTGGCCATGGTGTGGTATTTCACTTATTGAGGTATTTCAGGGAAAATACTGCATTATGGCCACTAGATGGAGCTGACAATATTTTTTTTTTAAAAAATGAACATATTAGACACATTACAGGGATTTTTCGGTATGGCTGAATGTTGAGGAGTCATGCAGATAGCATTTTTTTTTTACCAATAGACCCCTGAGTGTATGCCAGACTTACCCGGTTAAGTAGCCACGGCCATAGTAAGTAGCCACGGCCAAAGTAAGTAGCCAAGGCCATAGTAAGTAGCCACGGCCATAGTAAGTAGCCAAGGCCATAGTAAGTAGCCACGGCCATAGTAAGTAGCCACGGCCATAGTAAGTAGCCACGGCCAAAGTAAGTAGCCACGGCCATAGTAAGTAGCCACGGCCATAGTAAGTAGCCACGGCCAAAGTAAGTAGTCACGGCCATAGTAAGTAGTCATGGCCATAGTAAGTAGCCACGGCCAAAGTAAGTAGTCACGGCCATAGTAAGTAGTCACGGCCATAGTAAGTAACCACGGCCATAGTAAGTAGCCACGGCCAAAGTAAGTAGCCATGGCCATAGTAAGTAGTCACGGCCATAGTAAGTAGTCACGGCCATAGTAAGTAGCCACGGCCAAAGTAAGTAGCCATGGCCATAGTAAGTAGCCATGGCCATAGTAAGTAGTCACGGCCATAGTAAGTAGTCACGGCCAAAGTAAGTAGCCACGGCCAAAGTAAGTAGTCACGGCCATAGTAAGTAGTCACGGCCATAGCATGACATTCCCAGACATCATGCTGCAGAGGAGGATTTCTGTGTGATTTGTGTGGAAGCAGCGGCCTCTCTGCAGCAGTCTGACACACCCCTTGTCAGTCAGAGCTGGAGCTCTCCTATGAGCAGGGAGCATACAGTAAGCTTTGCTGAGTGGGAAGCTACTGTTCTGATGCACAGGGGCACATCAGACCCAATGGCGGCTGGTGGTATATTTTTTTTGGGGGGGCAATCCATCCGTTTAGCACTTTTTGAACTATTGCACTTTATGTTAGAGGTTATGCACCAAACACTCTAATTTTTTTGTATATAAAAAAAAAAGAATAGCTGTGCGCCTCTAAACTGTTCAGGTTTGACTTGAACAGAAGGTGGCAGCCCTAGAGGGCTTCCCATGATCGTGCTGCTCACGCGCCCCCCTTCGGACTCGGCTGGTGACAGAACAGGGTAAAGGGCCAATCACAGCTGATCATGGAAGTAAACACAAGCGGGTTATCGCCTTTTTTTTCTCCTTTCTCTGACAGCATGAGGGAAAAAGAAGAAAGCCGATAACCGGCTTCTGTTAGAGGGACATCGGTCCCCTCAGTGCCCACCAGTGCTGCTAATCAGTGCCAACCAGTGCCACCTACCAGTGCCCACCAGTGCCGCCAATCAGTGCCCACCAGTGCCACCTATCAGTGCCTATCATTGCTGCCAATCAGTGCCCATCAGTACCTCATCATCAGTGTCACCTATCAGTGCCGCCTACCAGTGCCTATCAGAGCCCATCAGTACTGCCTATCAGTGCCTCCTCTCAGTGCCTTTCAGTTCCGCCTATCAGAGCCCATTAGTGCCGCCTCATCAGTGCCACCTATCAGTACCCATCAGTGCAGCCTATCAGTGCTCATCAGTGCCGCCTCATCAGTGCTGCCTATCAGTGCCTCCTCTCAGAGCCCTTCAGTGCCACCTATCAGTGCCGTCTCATCTGTGCCCATGCAATTTTTATAAGAAACTATTAAAAACCTTTTTTGTGTTTTTTTTAACATTTTTCATCTTTTTTTTTTGTTTATTTAGCAAAAAATAAAAACCCCAGAGGTGATTAAATACCACCAAAAGAAAGCTCTACTTGTGTGAAAAAAATGATAAAAATGTCATATGGGTACAGTGCGGCATGACCGCGCAATTGTCATTCAAAGTGTGAAAGCGCTGAAAGCTGAAAATTGGCCTGGGCAGGAAGGGGCGCTGGGCAGTGCCCAGTAGGCGAGTAGCTAACATGTACACATCAGGCTGCATTCTCACCTGGGAATGTCTTAAACGTGCGACAAAACACGCTAAAGTGTGCGCTTTTCAGTGCGTTCTGGAAGCGCGTAGCAATCGCAGGTTGCTGTTAATTGTTAATGGCACCTCAAGCGCAGGTAGCAGGCGTGCATTTTGCCGTTTGGTGTACAAACGCGGCACAATGCGGCATGTGAAAACGCTGGACGGTCCGCGACCAAAAAGGCTCTGGAGCTACTTTGGGGGGTTTGTCTCACGTAGGGGAGCCCATTCAAGAGAACGGGCACAACGCACACAAAAAAAAAACCACGCGCGGGAACGCGAGTTTGCGCCGCGCTCAGGTGGTCTCGGTGGCGGGTCACCTCCGACTCGTCACGTTTATTTCCTCCCTATCAGTGTTCGCTGTATCTCTTTTGACAACTGTCCTTCAAAAGCCACGTTCTAATTGGCCGCCTTCGCCAATCGCACCTTGCCCGCCCCTGGCCGCCCTTCGCATTTACTGCAGAAGCCCACCTAGACCTTCGTTTTAATGTCAGCGATGACAAAAAAAAAAGCGAGCTCCATCCAGTTTGATGACACGTTGACGGATTAATGGATCTGCGTTTCTCTTGTTTCTATAATTGCTCTCATGAGCAGGAGGAGGCGGCGGTGGCGGTGGTGGCGGTGGGGGAGACATCGCCAGAGGTTCTCATTGGTCTCCAGCAGAATGCTCACCTCTAAGCTGTTCCCTGCGTCTCGGAGAAGCAGCGGGGGGAGTTAGAAACTGATTAGCTCTGCCTTTCCCAATGAGATAGCCGAGCTGAGGGCGCCTTCGGGGATTTACCGCGGCGGCTGACTAACTAAAGAGCGCCATCGGCCGCCAAGTGCACATGTTCACCGCTATCAGTCCAGCCAGTTAGGTCTTTTTTTTTTTCCTCTTGCTGCCCTCGCTCTTGCAGTTTTGTCCTGGAATGTCATATTTTCAGTACACGGCCATTTCTGTAGCCGGAGCTCCTCGGATTTGTTGCCTCGGCGGGGTCAGATTTCAGGAGTTTAGGAAGTTCACCGATCTTTTTTTTTTTTTTTTTTAATTTCTTTTTATTTGACGACCGTCGAACTAGGAAAATACGTCATTTGTTTGAGGTTAAATACCGGGGTTGTGGCTGCAGCTTGATGCCATAATCCTGGTTATTTTTCCTTTCCCTCAAGTTCCGGACTTTCAGATAAAAGTGATCCCCCCCCTCTCTCACCACTTCCCAGGCTTACATGGGCGTCCGCAGGTAGGGGCAAGGGGGGGCAATTGCCCCCCCCCGGAATCAGGGATCAGATCAGGGGTTCCCCACTAGGTCCTTATCCTCTTGAGCCATGTATGCAGTTTCTGACAGTCTCTTGGGCCACGTATGCAGTCTCTGACTGTCTCCTGTGCTATGTATGCAGTCTCTGACCGTTTCCTGTACCATATCCGCAGTCTCTGTCTCCTGTGCTATGTATGCAGTCTCTGACTGTCTCCTGTTCCATGTCCGCAGTCTCTGACCGTATCCTGTACTATGTTTGCAGTCTCTGACCATCTCCTGTACTATGTCCGCAGTCTCTGACCGTATCCTGTACCATGTCTGCAGTCTCTGACTGTCTCCTGTACCATGTCTGCAGTTTCTGACCATCTCCTGTATCATGTCCGCAGTCTCTGACCGTATCCTGTACTATGTCTGCAGTCTCTGACCGTCTCCTGTACCATGTCTGCAGTCTCTGACTGTCTCCTGTACCATGTCTGCAGTTTCTGACCATCTCCTCTATCATGCCCGCAGTCTCTGACTGTCTCCTGTATCACGTCTACAGTCTCTGACCATCTCCTGGATCATGTCTGCAGTCTCTGAACATCTCCTGGATCATGTCTGCAGTCTCTGACCATCTCCTGTATCACGTCTGCAGTCTCTGACCATCTCCTGGATCATGTCTGCAGTCTCTGATCATCTCCTGTACTACGTCTGCAGTCTCTGACCGTGATAATGTAATTATGACATTGTCAAAAAGGGGCAGAGCATGGATGACCTTGAAATTATGCCCCCCCCCCCCGGAAAAAGTTCTGCGGACGCCCATGCAGGCTTACGTTACCGATCGCGCCCATCGGATGCTGGAAGTGGCTCGCCATAGAGATCAGCGAAGGCAAGATGGCTGCCGCTCATCTCTATGCCCTTGGAGGTAGGGTGACCACGTGTCCCGGATTGCCTGGGACAGTCCCGCACTTTGCAGGTCTGTCCCGGGCACCTTGTATTTTGGGACAATACAGTGTCCTGGAATGAAACGGACACAGCGAGCAGTGCGGAATGCAAGGAATAGGATTTATCTTGGTCCTCCTCCTCTGTGCCTAGTGCTCTCCACCACGGTCGACCCACCTCCTCTATAGTATCTCACAAAAGTAAGTACACCCCTCACATTTTTGTAAATATTTTATTCTATCTTTTCATGTGACAACACTGAAGAAATGACATTTTGCTACAATGTAAAGTAGTGAGTGTACAGCTTGTATAACAGTGTAAATTTGCTGTCCCCTCAAAATAACAACACACAGCCATTAATGTCTAAACCGCTGGCAACAAAAGTGAGTACACCCCTAAGTGAAAATGTCCAAATTGGGCCCAAAGTGTCAATATTTTGTGTGGCCACCATTATTTTCCAGCACTGCCTTAACCCTCTTGGGCATGGAGTTCACCAGAGCTTCACAGGTTGGCACTGGAGTTCTCTTCCACTCCTCCATGATGACATCACAGAGCTGGTGGATGTTAGAGACCTTGCGCTCCTCCACCTTCCGTTTGAGGATGCCCCACAGATGCTCAATAGGGTTTAGGTCTGGAGACGCTTGGCCAGTCCATCACCTTTACCCTCAGCTTCTTTAGCAAGGCAGTGGTCGCCTTGGAGGTGTGTTTGGGGTCATTATCATGTTGGAATACTGCCCTGTCGCCCAGTCTCCGAAGGGCGGGGATCATGCTCTGCTTCAGTATGTCACAGTACATGTTGGCATTCATGGTTCCCTCAATGAACTGTAGCTCCCCAGTGCCGGCAGCACTCATGCAGCCCCAGGCCATGACACTCCCACCACCATGCTTGACTGGAGGCAAGACACACTTGTCTTTGTCCTCCTCACCTGGTTGCCGCCACACACGCATGACATCATCTGAGCCAAATAAGTTTATCTCTGTCTCATCAGACCACAGGACATGGTTCCAGTAATCCATGTCCTTAGTCTGCTTGTCTTCAGCAAACTGTTTGTAGGCTTTCTTGTGCATCATCTTTAGAAGAGGCTTCCTTCTGGGACGACAGCCATGCAGACCAATTTGATGCAGTGTGCGGCGTATGGTCTGAGCACTGACAGGCTGACCCCCCACCCCTTCAACCTCTGCAGCAATGCTGGCAGCACTCATACGTCTATTTCCCAAAGACAACCTCTGGAAATGACGCTGAGCACAGCACTCAACTTCTTTGGTCGACCATGGCGAGGCGCTGTTCTGAGTGTAACCTGTCCTGTTAAACCGCTGTATGGTCTTGGCCACCGTGCTGCAGATCAGTTTCAGGGTCTTGGCAATCTTCTTATAGCCTAGGCCATCTTTATGCAACAATTATTTATTTCAGATCCTCAGAGAGTTCTTTGCCATGATGAACTTCCAGTGATCAATATGATAGAGTGAGAGTGATAACATCAAATTTAACACACCTGCTCCCCATTCACACCTGAGACCTTGTAACACTAATGAGTCACATGACACCGGGGAGGGAAAATGGCTAATTGGGCCCAATTTGGACATTTTCACTCACTCTTGTTGCCAGTGGTTTAGACATTAATGGCTGTGTGTTGAGTTATTTTGAGGGGACAGCAAATTTACACTGTTATACAAGCTGTACACTCACTACTTTACATTGTAGCAAAGTGTCATTTCCTCAGTGCTGTCACATGAAATGATAGAATAAAATATTTACAAAAATGTGAGGGGTGTACTTACTTTTGTGAGATACTTTATGCTTCTCCGGGCCTCCAGCTAAAGGAAGAAAGGAACTAATGTTTAAGGTGAGGCCGAACGCAGGTCAGATTGATACATTATGTGCCGACAGTGTCATCATGAGGGAGCCGGGCGTAGTCACTGCAGGAGGGGGTTCATGCTTGGACTTACAGTCCTTCACTTTTGGGGGATGTGACCCCCCCAAAAGTGAAGGACTACAGCTCCTAGCATGAACCCCTCAGAGCTGAGGATGTGACGCACCCCCCCAACTAGTAAAGGACTACAGGTTCCAGCAAAAACCCGTGAGATCTAAGGATGTGACCCCCCCAAAAGTGAAGGACTGCAGGTTCCAGCATGAACCCCTAAGAGCTGAGGAAGGCGACACACACCCTCCCCAACTAGTGAAGGACTACAGGTTCCAGCATGAACCCCTCAGAGCTAAAGATGTGACAAGCCTCCCCCCAACTAGTGAAGGACTACAGGTTCCAGCATGAACCAGTGAGATATAAGGATGTGACCCTCCCAAAAGTGAAGGACTGCAGGTCCCAGCAAGGAACCCTCAGAGCTGAGGATATGACACCCCGCCCCCCCAACTAGTCAACTAGTGAAGGACTACAGTTCCCAGCATAAACCTGTAAGATCTCAGGGGATCATGCTGGGACTTGTAGTGCTTCAATTTTGACGGGAGTCACATCCATTAAACAGGAAGGAGTGGGGCAAATTTACATAAGGGGGGGGGGCGATTTTAGTCTTGCCTAGGGCATCACAAAACCAATATACACCACTGGGCACAGCCACCCTAACGACAAGCCGGCGATGGAATCTGTCACCCCTTTCCTTCCTCCGCGGCTATCTTTACCGTAGAGCGCTAGAAGGAAGTGACACCATGCTCTATGACAGAGATAGCCGCGCAGGAGGGAAAGGAGTGATAGATTCCATCGTCGGCGAGGGTTTTTAAATCATCTTTTTTTTGTCCGACCGCAATACATATATATACTGTATATACGTTGTGGTTTGCAAGTGGTTTACTGGGTTATGGATGAAGGTATCATCCATACAGGGCCATCTTCATAGCATCATGGGCCCCTGGGCAAAGTATTGCACTGGTGCCCCTACCAGTCTGCCCCAATTTACGCACCTACTCTCAAAAATTTAAATATGAATAGTTGATAGAATTAAACGTATATTTATTAGTACTTTGCATAAAATTGATTTTAAACAATAAGGAAACATGCCATAAATCAACGACTAATCAACACAAAAGGCACAGTACAGGTTCTGGGACGCTGCCCGAGACACGGCTATCCTGGTAAAGCTTAATAAAAATCATGACTATCCCAGCCAATCCAGGACAGTTGGCAAGTATGGTGTAATAAAAGAGTATGGTGTAATAAAAGATTATCATGGGGCCACCATGCACCTGGGGGTGCCCATGCATTAAGACAGCCCTGCATTCATAACCCTGGTATTGTTTTTTGGCTTTCTCATGATCCACTGGAACACTTCCCCCC
>BLSH010107204.1:512228-522541 GCA_018402905.1 Glandirana rugosa
TATACCTCATAAATAATGAGGGGGTGGGAACCCCCCCCCCCCCCAGTTCTACAGTTACGGTGTTCAGTACTCGGTGGTTTAAAATAAGACTTGTCCACAGAACATGGGTCGGTCTCTTTGCACTCTTGTGAAGTTTCTCGGGTTGTGGTTGGGTTGTGATATCTTTATAAGATTTATAATAAACAATAGTAATAATAACTATGTTATAGCTGTTGGCATTGACATCTTGACCCCCCCCCCCCCCAAGGGTGGGGGAGTAATAAATACTCCATATGACCAAATTATGGGGACTTCCCTCCAAATGGTTTAGTTTGTTGTATCAATATTGTATCAATAATAATAATAATAATAAATAATATCTAGAATATTTCTATAGCGTTGGGTTGGTGTTGGGCTCTTTGAAGAGTTCTCAAGTTGGTACGACATACCTGTTAAGGATAAGATTTGGAATAACAATAATGATAAATAATATTTCTCTAGTGTTGGTGTTGGGCTCTTTGAAGGGATCCCACATTTCTCTGGTATCACCATCTTGCCCCATGCATTGCCTTGGTTCTGGTAGAGTAAGAAATGCTCCATATGACTTCCCGCCATATAACTGAGTTCTGGTCCAGCAAGCCGATATGAGAGCTGCTGTGCAGAGGATTGCAGGAAGCCAATATGAAGGTAAACGTCAGGTATTACTATAGGGTTAGTGTTGGACTGTGAAGTGTTCTCATGGCTTGGTACACAACACCTGTTCAGAATAAGATTTGACGAATCCTGGCTTGTGGTATCAACAACTTGCCCCATGTGTTGCCTTGGCTCAGGTGGAGTAAGAAAAACGTTATATAACCAAAGTATGAGGACCCCCCCCCAAATGGTTTAGATCATTGTATCAATAATAATAATAACAAATAATATTTAGAATATTTCTATAGCGTTGGGTTGGGATCTTTGAAGGGTTCCCACGTTTCTCTGGCTTGGTACAAGACACCTGTTCAGAATAAGATTTGGTGGCTTGTGACTTGTGGCATCAGCATCCTGCCCCCCCTCCCTTTCCCCCCATGTGTTGCCTTGGTTCAGGTAGAAAGTATGGGCACTTCCCTCCAAATGATTGAGTTCATGGTATCAATATTGTATAGATAATCATAGCAAATAATATTTGGAATATTTCTATAGCGTTGGGTTGGTGCTGGGCCCTTTGATGGATTCTCATGTATCTCTGGCTTGGTAGGAGACACCTGTTAAGGATAAGATTTGGAATAATAATAATAAATAATATTTCTTTAGTCTTGGTGTTGGGCTCTTTGAAGAGATCCTACATTTCTCTGGCATCAACATCTTGCCCCCCATGGTCCTGGTAAATATATAAGACACATACTCCATATGACCAATGTATGGGGAGTTCCTGACAAATTATTGAGTTCAGGCCTACCAAGCCTGTCTAAGAGCTGCTGTACAAAGGATTACAGGAAGCCAATATAAAGGTAGACGTCAAGTATTTCTATAGGGTTGGTTTTGGACTCTGAAGAGTTCTCACGTATCCCTGGCTTGGTACAGGACACCTGTTCAGAATACGATTTGGTGACACGTGACTTGGGGCACCAGCATCTTGACCTCCCCCCATGTGTTGCCTTGGTTCAGGTGGAGTAAGAAATACTCCATATGACCAAAGTATGGGGACTGCCCTCCAAATTATTGAGTTCATTGTATTGATATTGTATAAGGCATAAGGCATTTGACACAGTTTCACATAATGGTCTAATACAAAAGTTGTACAAGCTGGGGCTTAACCCTTGGGTGGTTCAGTGGGCATGCAGTTGGCTAAAGGATAGATCCCAGAGTGTGGTTGTAAACGGGGTTCACTCAGAACAGAGACCAGTCACTAGTGGGGTACCACAAGGCTCTGTATTGGGTCCTGTTCTATTTAATCCTTATGTAAGTGATATAACTAAAGGTTTGCTGGGCAATGTATGCCTCTTTGCTGATGATACAAAGGTGTGTAATAGGGTTGATATCCCTGGAGGTGTCTGTAACATGGAACGTGATTTGGCATTGCTGGAAGATTGGTCAAAGCAGTGGAGACTGCAGTTCAATATTTCTAAATGTAAAATAATGCATCTAGGGAAAAAGAATCCCCTTAGAGAGTACAGCATTGGGGGTACAGTGTTAGCCAGCACTACAGAAGAAAAAGATTTGGGGGTGCTTATTTCAGATGATTGCAAAATGAGCAAACAGTGTGACCAGGCAGTGGGAAAAGCAAATAGAATTCTGGGATTTATCAGTAGAGGGATCACCAGCAGGAGGAAGGAGGTTCTGATCCCTCTATATAGATCTTTAGTGAGACCTCACTTAGAATACGGCGTCCAGTTCTGGAGACCTCACTTACAAAAAGATATGGATAAGATAGAACGAGTTCAGAGACAAAAATGGTGAAAGGTCTGGGGGATAAAACATATCAAGAGCGACTTCAGGAACTTAATCTGTACAGTCTGGAGGAAAGAAGGGAGAGGGGAGACATTGATTGAAACCTTTAAATACATCAAGGGGGTGAATAAGGTTCAGGAGGGCAGTCTTTTCAATATGAAACCAAACTCAAGAACACGGGGACCTCAAACTAACTGGAGGGAAGTTCAAAATCTTAGAAAGTATTATTTTACTGAAAGGGTGGTGGATGATTGGAATAAACTACCAACAGAGGTTGTGAGACAGTCAACAGTAAATGGCTTCAAACATGCTTGGGATAAACATAAATCTATAGCCAGACAACGAGGTTAATGTGAAAACAAAAAAACAAAAATATAAAAAAGGGCAGACTCGATGGACTACTCAGTCTTTTTCTGCGGACACTTTTCTATGTTTCACTTTTCTATCAATAATAATAGTAATAACAAATAATATTTTGAATATTTCTATAGCATTGGGTTGGTTTTGGGCTCTTTGAAGGGTTCTCACGTATCTTTGGCTTAGTACGAGACACCTGTTGAGGATAAGATTTGGTGACTCGTGACTTGTGGCATCAGCATCTTGACCCCCCATCCCCCCTCCCCATGCGTTGCCTTGGTTCAGGTGGAGTAAGAAATACTTTATAAAACCAAAGTATTGGGACTTCCCACCAAATTATTGAGTACATTGTATCCATATTGTATTAATAATAATAATAATACCAAATACTATTTAGAATATGTCTATAGCGTTGGGTTGGTGGTGGACTCTTTGAAGAGTTCTCCCATATCTCTGGCTTGGTCCGAGACACTTGTTAAGGATAATAGTTGGAATAATAGTAATAAATAATATTTCTCTAGTGTTGGTCTCTTTGAAGAGATCCCACATTTCTCTGGCAACAACATCTTGCCCCCATACGTTGCTTTGGTTCCGGTAGAGTAAGAAATACTCCATATAACCAAAGTATGGGGACCTCCCTTTAAATTATTGAGTTCAGGTGCAGCAAGCCAATCTAAGAGCTGCTGTGCAGAGGATTACAGGAAGCCAATATGAAGGTAGACATCAGGTATTTCTCTAGGGTTGGTGTTGGACTCTGAAGAGTTCTCACATATCTCTGGCTTGGTACAGGACACGTGTTCAGGACATGTTCCGGATAAGATTTGATGACTCCTGTGGCATTAGCATCTTGAGCCCCCCAATGTGTTGCCTTGGTTAAGGTAGAGTAAGAAATACTCTCTATGACCAAAGTATGGGGACTTATCTCCAAATGATTAAGTTCAGGTCCACCAAGCCTGTCTAAGGGCTGCTGTGCAGAGGATTACAGGAAACCAAATATAAAGGTAGACGTCAGATATTTATACCTGTTGTACACTTTGTACTTTCTTTGTTTTTGTATTTACTGGATAGATTTGTATTCCATTGATTCAAATTTGACCATAATAAATACTCATGCAGCTCTGGTATGCATTTCATAGATAATAATGATAATAATAACAATAATCATAAATAATATTACTCTGGTGATGGTGTTGGCCTCCTTGGCACCAACATCTTGACCCCCATGTGTTGCCTTAGTTCAGGTAGAAGAAATGTTCCATATGACCAATATATGGAGGCTTTATGCCAAAATCATTGAGTTCAGGTGGACCAAGCCAATCTAAGAGCTGCTGTGCAGAGGATTACAGGAAGCCAATATAAAGGTAGACATCTGGTATTTCTATAGGGTTGGTGTTGGACTCTGAAGAGTTCTCACATTTCTCTGGCTTGGTACAAGACACATGTTTAGGATAAAATATGGTGACTAATGACTTGTGACATCAGCATCTTTTTCCCCCCATGCGTTGCCTTGGTTCAGGTGGAGTAAGAAATACTTTATATAACCAAAGTATGGGGACTTCCCTCCAAATTATTGAGTTCATTGTATCAATAATAATAATAACAAATAATACTTAAAATATTTATATAGCATTAGGTTGGTGTTGGGCTCTTTGAAGGGTTCTCACGTATCTCTGGCTTGGTACGACTCACCTGTTCAGAATAAGATTTGGTGGCATCACCATCTTGCCTCCATGTGTTACCTTAGTTTTGGTAGAGTAAGAAATACTCCAAATAACCAATGTATGGGAGCTTCCCTCCAAATTATTGAGTTCAGGTGCAGCAAGCCAATCTAAGAGTTGCCGTGCAGAGGATTACAGGAAGCCAATATAAAGGTAGACGTCTGGTATTTCTAAAGGGTTGGTGGTGGACTCTGAAGAGTTGTCACGTATCTCTGGCTTGGTACAAGACACTTGTTTAGGATAAGATTTGGTGACTCCTGACTTGTGGCATCAGAATCTTGACCCCTATGGGTTGCCTTGGTTTAGGAAGAGTAAGAAATACTCCCATATGACCAAAGTGTGGGGGCTTCCCTCCAAATTATTGAGTTAATTGTATTGATATTGCATCAATAGTAATAATAATATCCAATAATATTTAGAGTACTTTTATAGCATTGGGTTGACGTTGGGCTCTTTGAAGAGTTCTCACGCATTTCTGGCTTGGTACGAGACACCTGTAAAGTATAAGATTTGGTGACACGTGACTTGTGGCATCACCATCTTACCCTCCCCCCCCCCCCTTCAGGCATTGCCCTGGCTCAGGTGGCGTAAGAAATACTCCATATGGCCAAAGTATAGGGACTTCCCTCCAAACTATTAAGTTCAGGTCCACCAAGGCTGTCTAAGAGCTGCTGTACTGAGAATTACAGGAAGACAATATAAAGGTAGACGTCAGGAATTTCTATAGGGTTGGTGGGGACTTCTCTCCAAATTATTTTGTTCACTGTATTGATATTGCATCAATAATAATATCAAATAATATTTATAATATTTCTACAGCGTTGGGATCTTTGAAGTTGTACTAGTTGTACAGTTTGTGATTTATTTTTTCTTCTTGGTTTACAAAGAAATAAGCTGAAACATACAACATAAGCTCAATGATACATTATGGAAGGCCAAAAATTGAACACACTAAGCCAAGAGGCCACAAAGGTCCATATTAAAAAAGACAGGATAGAATTTTAATTGCTTAACCTAGGAACTAGGAATGATGGAAGGTTGTAATGCGAACTCTACCCTTTTCTCCTGGGATCAATCCCATTTCACCAGGGAAAGTACAGGTGAAGGTGCAAAACAACATCTGTGTGATACCTAGACCTGAGCGTGGATTTTGTAGCTAAAGACTGATTGATTTTTTAAATGAATGTATAACTGAATGAAATGTTAACTTCACTCTCTATATACAGTATATGCACTATATTGTCAAAAGTATTGGGACACCTGCCTTTACACGCACATGAATTTTAATGGCATCCCAATCTTAGTCCGCAAGGTTCAATATTGAGTTGGCCCACCCTTTGCGGCTATAACAGCTTCAACTCTTCTGGGAAGACTGTCCATAAGGTTTAGGAGTGTCTATGGGAATGAGCATTCTTCTAGAAGTGCATTTGTGAGGTCAGGCACTGATGTGGACGAGAAGGCCTGGCTCGCAGTCTCCATTCTAATTAATCCCAAAGGTGTTCTATCTGGTTGAAGTCAGGACTCTGTGCAGACCAGTCAAGTTCCTTCACCCCAAATTCGCTCATCCATGTCTTTATGGACCTTGCTTTGTGCACTGGTCTGCAGTCATGTTGGAATAGGACGGAGTCATCCCCAAACTGTTCCCACGAAGCTGGGAGCATGAAATTGTCTTGGTATGCTGACACCTTAAGAGTTCCCTTCACTGAAACTAGGGAGCCAAGCCCAACCCCTGAAATACAACCCCACACCATAATCCCCCCTCCACCAAAGCAAGCTCCATAAAAACATGGATGAGCGAGGTTGGGGTGGAGGAACTTGACTAGCCTGCACAGAACCCTGACCTCAACCCGATAGAACACCTTTGAGATGAATTAAAGCGGAAACTGGGAGCTAGGCCTTCTCACCCAACATCAGTGCCTGTCCTCACAAATGCACTTCTGAATGAATGGTCAAACATTCCAATAGACACACTCCTAAACCTTGTGGACAGCTTTCCCAGAAGAGTTGAACTGTTATAGCGTCAAAGGGTGGGGCAACTCAACATTGAAAACTATGGACTAAGACTGGGATGCCATTAAGGTTGACATGTGTGTAAAGACAGGCGTCCCAATACTTTTGACAATATAGTGTATATCTGGACTTCCCTGTTGATATAGAATATGTGGTCAAAAGTTTTTGGACATCTGACTATAACGCCTACTGGATATGGTCAGGTAGGTGGATCTCTTCCAAATGATGGAGGTCAGGTGTTTTCACTGGTAATGCTCCATCATAAAGACATTGTAGACCACCCATTCTCAGCCCAGGATCTAGGAAATGTGGAAGGTTGTAATCTGAATTCTACCCTACATTCTACTGGGATAAATCCCATATCACCAAGGCAAGTACAGGTGAAGGCGCAAAACAACATCTGTGTAATATCTAGACTAGACAGAACTCCAAATGATAGAGGTCGGGTGTTTCCACTGGTGATGCCATTTTCAACCAGGGTTCCTCCAGAGGTTGCTGGGGGCTGTGGTTGATTGACCTCCCATCTGATGGTTCCTGCATAGTTTTGGGTCCATAGCCACTTGGCAGAGCCACCTGCATGACCCTAAAGATCTGTTTAGGGTTGCTTTCTCACGACCACTGATAAGGGTTTTTAATAAGAAATTCTTCTCTTTGTCCACCAATGTAAGGGGCATTTTCCTAATAACCTTTAATGAATTCATCTTATTAGTGGCTTCCTGAGACCTGAACATTATTTCAAAGGTTCCTCTGAGGTTAAAAGGATGAGAAAGGCTGTTGTAGACAACGGTGGGGTTCCAAACTTCTTCCAAACAGTCTGGAGAAGGTGCTTCTGTCCCAGCATGGTTGTGCTCCCCTTATACAAAGCCAGCTCCATAAAGACATGGTTTGACCACTTGAGTGTGCAGGAACTCAAGGGTCCTACACAGAGCCCTGTCTTCAACCCTACTGAACACCTTTGGAATGACTTGGAATGCCGATGGTGAGCCATGTCTGTTTTTTGGTGCCCAACGTGAGGTCCATCGTGTGAACCAGGTCTTCTCATCCAAAATCAGTACCTGACCACACAAATACTCTTTTTGCTGAATGGGCACACATTCCCCAAGATATCCTCCAAACCTTGTGGAATGCCGTTCCAGAAAAATGGGGGAGAATATAAACACAAGGGGGGGGGGGGGCAATGGCATATTAATGAACATTGGGGTGGGGGAGACTCCAAGTTAATGGCCATGGTTTGGAAATGCAGTGTCCAACAAGGTCATATAGGTGTGATGATCAGGTGTTTATGTAACTTGTGGAGTCGTTTGTGGGTCTTCTATCTCTATCTTATACATGCATTGTTTATTCTTCATGGTTGCCTGGTGTCTGGCTCTCTGTAGATGGACAGGGATCCACAATTTCTACCTGTCTTTCAAGGGAATTGTATTTTTTGTGATTGCTGGCTAAGTAATTTACACCCGGCCCTAGTGGTGGGATATTGTCACTGTATTCACACACATACACTCACTGGCCACTGGTTGGACCCCCTGTTACTTCATTCTTCGTAGCATAGATTCAACAAGATGTTGGAAACGTTCCTTAGAGATTTTGCTCCATAGTGACATGATGGCATCACGCAGTTGCTGCAGATTTGTGGGCTGCACATCCATGATGCCGATCTCCCGTTCCACCACATCCCAAAGGTTCTCTATTGATTGAGATGTGGGGAGTGTGGAGGCCATTGGAGTGCAGGGACCTCATTGTCCAGTGGTGAGATGATTTGAGCTTTGTGACATGGTGCATTATCCTGCTGGAAGGAGCCATCAGAAGATGGGGACACTGCAGTCATAAAGGGATGGACATGGTCAGCAACAATACTCAGGTAGGCCATGTCATTTAAACCATGCTCAATTGGTACTAAGGGGCCCAAAGGGTGCCAAGAAAATATCTCCCACACCATTACACCCCCACCACCAGCTTGAGCCGTTGATAAAAAGCAGGATGGATCCATGCGCCAAATTCTGACCCCACCATCTGAAAGCTGAAATCCAGACTCATCAGACCAGACAATGTTTTTCCAATCTTCTATTGTCCAATTTTGGTGATCCTGTGCCAATTGTAGCCTCAGTTTCCTGTTCTTAGCTGACAGGAGTGGAACTCGGCGTGGTCTTCTGCTGCTGTAGTCCGTCTGCCTCTAGGTTGGATGTGTTGTGCATTCAGAGATGGTATTCTGCATACCTTGGGTGTAACGAGTGGTTATTTGAGTTACTGTTGCCTTTCTATCATTTGGAACCAGTCTGCCCATTCTCCTCTGACCTCTGACATCAACAAAGTATTTTTCTCCACACAGCTGCCGCTCACTGGATATTTTCTCTTTTGCCCACCATTCTCTGTAAACCCGAGAGATGGTTGTTTGTGAAAATCCCAGAAATACTCAGACCGACCCGTCTGGCACCAACAACCATGCTACGTTCAAATTCACTTAAATCCCTTTCTTCCCCTTTCTGATGCTTGTTTTTAACTTCAGCAAGTCCTCTTCACCGTGTCTAGATGCCTAAATGCATTGAGTTGTCATTTGTGTTATCAAGCAATTGAACAGGTGTACTTAATAAAGTAGCCGGTGAGTGTATATATATATATTTTTTTTTTTCAGCATAATCTCAATACTATTATTATTTATTATCATTTTATGTCATACACTGGATGTTATTTTTTTGATTGATTTGCTAATTTTATGCACTTAATATTTTTGGGAGATTTGCACTATTTTGGGTTTATGATATTTATTTAGGTCAGTGCTAGCGCTGTTATTGTTTCTATAATAAGGAGGTTTTATACTTTCTTTAAGAAGATGCTGCATTGACTTACAATTCTGTGGTAAACAGGGAGAGCATACAAACTCCATGCAGATAGTGCCCCTGGAGGAAACCCATGTACAGTACATTCGCTTTGTACAAATATGGAAAAAAAAATAAATGTTATTAGGCTGCATTCTCTGCAGGTCGAATGTCATTCATTCACTAAAAATACAGTGGTTCGGGAAAATTTGACCACTAGATGGAGCTGATAATCGTTGTAAATAAGTATTTCATTCCTGTTATTACCAGCTCCATCTGATATCTGATGTCGCCACAATGCAGTATTTTCCCAAACCACTGTTCTAAACCACCTGGTAGAGGCCCAATGCCAGATCGCATCTTCCCTCCTCCCAGGTCTCCAACTGACTGTAGATCCACTAAACTTCTACAGTGCCTCTCAGCTCCCATAGTTCCACCCAACCTGCCACAGTGGCCTGACATGCCCCTCAACCTCTCAATGTGCCCCCAGGCCCCCTGAGAGAGCTCAGCCGCTACAGTGCCCCCTAGCTTGCTGCAGAGCATTTAGCCCCCCATTGTGCCCCCCAACGTGTCCCACAGCGCCCCCTGAGAGACTTCAGCCCCCACAGTGCCCCCTAGCTTGCTGTAGAGCCTGTAGCCCCACCCCCATTGTGCTCCCAACCTTCAAGAATGCCCCACAGTGCCCCCTGAGAGAGCTCAGCCGACAGTCCCCCAGGTTGCTGCAGAGCCTCTAGCTTCCCATTGTGAGAACAACCTCCCACAATGACCCGCAGCACTCCATGAGAGACCTCAGCACCCACACTGTCCCCTAGCTTGCTGCAGAGCCTCCTGCCCCCCCTCCCCATTGTGCCCCCAACAAGTCCCACAGCACCCCTGAGAAACCTCAGCCCCTACAGTGCCCTCTAGCTTGCTGCAGAGCATCCAGCCCCCCCTTCCCCATTGTGCCGCCAACCCCCAACAATGCCCCACAGCGGCCTTTGACAGACTTCAGCCCCCACAGTGCCTC
>BLSH010107204.1:544678-562293 GCA_018402905.1 Glandirana rugosa
AAGTTTAAAACATAATGTGTTAAAAGTCTATAAATAAACGGAAATTTACAACAAATAAAAGGGGTTTTTAACGATAAAACAAAGGTCAAATTACGGGGAAAAAAAAAAATATTATTTTTTTTTCTAGAAGTCGGACTGAGACCAAAATCTACAGACCCCTACTTTGGCGTGCCGACGGTCTCTAGCTCAGCGACCTGACCTTACTCATTTTTATAAGAGGCATCCGGCTCAGTAAGGTTCTACGGACTATGGTCTACATCACAGCCAACTGTCTGTACAGAAAAAAAAAAGCTTCTTTTTTAAATTATTCATCTGGAAGCTGAATATGGCATGACACTACATCTGGTATCAGGCATCTTGGAATGACTCGGCCTACGGAGAATATTTTTACTCATTCCAGTCCAGCGACTCGATCTCTGGCAGCCGTGCGGTTTCATCCCCAGACATCTAAAACCAGAGTCAGGCTGAAGATCTTTTTTTTTATTATAAAAAAAAAAAGGGGCATTAAACTGGAAACAAAATAGCAATTTTTGGGGAAAATAAACAACATTTAAAGGCAAATAAATATCTGAAAATTGTGTAATACAAAATTTGAAAATTGTTTCAAATACTTACCGTAGCTTTCATTTCCTGAATCCTACTGCCAATCCATGTCGGCGACTATCGCATGTATGCTGCCATGTTGGCGACGGGAAATAGAGATGTTTTTTATAACGCATGCCCGCCCTACAGGAGAACAAATTAGAGAAGTTCAACTAAATCTGGTCCCCATTGGTCAAAATGTTTCTGCCCCCCTACCCCACATTTTTAACTACTGCTCTCTATCTAACCATCTGAAAACTTAGTAAGCCCTTCCCCCTGGGCTGGTTCTTTTTTAATACAAAAATATGTTATATATTACTATTATTATTATTATTATACAGGATTTATATAGCGCCAACCCTTAATGTAGCACGTTACAACTTGAGGGTAGACAGTACAAATTCAATACACTTAAATACAGTAGGAGTAAGAGGGCCCTGCTCGTTAGAGCTTACAATCTAAGAGGGAATATATATATAATATATTTATATAGTATTATATTTATAGTATTATAATTATTTTATAATTATATTATATTTTAATTATATTATCATATTTAATTTTATATATATATATATATATATATTACAATTACTTATATATATATATATATATATATATATATATAGTATCTATCTATATGTGTATATATGTGTGTATGTATGTGTGTATATATATATACATATATATATATATACAGTATATACATTATAATATAACATACAACACTGACAAACACAAATAACAAAAATAAAACTGACAATGTACAATACTATCACCAGATGGGAAGATGTCCTAGCCTTACCCCGGGGGGTTTTATAATTCTATTATCATATTTATTTAATTCTTCTTCTTGCTTTTATTATTAATATTTAATATTATTATATATATTATATTATTATTTTTACTATAAAATTTAATTTATTATATAATAGTCTATTGTCTATCTGTATAAAGTACATTGCAGATATATATATATATATATATAAAATATCTAATGGTTGCCACTGCACACATATCAGAAATTTAAAAAAATGGGCCCGGTGAGCAGCAAAGACTGTAGTACATATATTCCAAAACAGAGAGTGGCACTAGCAGGTCTTGAAAGGTGAATACACAGTGAAGGTTTAATTGCAAAGTTTCAATGAGGCACAAGTTCGTCTTCCTCAGGATGTCTTGTCCTGAGGAAGACGAGCTTGTGCCTCATCGACCAATCGAAATAAAACCTTCACTGTGCATTCACCTTTCAAGACCCGCTAGTGCCGCTCTCTCTTTTGTATTATATACAGTGAGGGAAAAAAGTATTTGATCCCTTGCTGATTTTGTACGTTTGCCCACTGACAAAGAAATGATCAGTCTATAACTGTAATGGTAGGTTTATTTTAACAGTGAGAGACAGAATAACAGCAAAAAAGAAGTATTTGACCCCTTTGCAAAACATAACTTAGTACTTGGTGGCAAAACCCTTGTTGGCAATCACAGAGGTTGGATGTTTCATGTAGTTGGCCACCAGGTTTGTACACATCCCAGGAGGGATTTTGTCCCACTCCTCTATGAAGATCCTCTCCGAGTCATTAAGGTTTCGCCGATTAACGTTTGGTAACTCGAACCTCCAGCTCCCTCCACATCTTTCCCTCCGTGTCTTTTATACAGGTAACAAGCTGAGATTAGGAGCACTCCCTTTAAGAGAGAACTCCTAATCTCAGCTCATTACCTGTATAGAAGACACCTGGGAGCCAGAAATATTGATAGGGGATCAAATACTTAATTTACTTATTAAATTCAAATAATTTTTATTTATTTTTTTAAATGCGTTTTTCTGGATATTTTTGTTGTTCTGTCTCACTGGTAAAACAAACTCACCATTAAAATTATAGACTGATCATTTCTTTGTGTAAGGGCAATAATAATACCTTGTGTGCATTATATTTTGCCTGCGCTAATAAGCGCACTTTTCAGCTCTTTTGCCTAATGCATTTGAGTGCACTCGTGTTAAAGCAAGTAAGACAGACACCATAGCTGTTCTCACATTGCAAGCTCGAAAGACAGTCCTGCCTTTCAATGCTTGGTGTTTTAATTTATATCATTCAGACATGGATAACAAAAGGACTTAGTGGCTTCACAATCAGCCAATCAGCCTCCAAGGCACAGTCACATGACATGAGCTCAATACAAACCACCAACCAATGACACACTTGTTTATATTCAAAAGATACAATAGAAGAGGCGTGCATGCATGTGGATTGGCCAGCCTGTATGAGCCACAGCCGTTGGGTGGGTGGAGATGAACACTCCAGATAACAATGGAAGCCATGTGGAAACATGGCTTCCATTGAAACCAATGCGTTATCTCACAGAGGCCCTCCAAGCAAAACGCCATGCATGCAAACCCCGAACTGCCATTACATCGAATCGCTATCAAATACAGCTCTATGAACTATACTCCATAGTGATTATACTGCTGTTCCATTGAAGGGTAAATTATGCACAAAGGAATATAGCTGTAGATTTCTGTCACATTGATCAGATGCGACAGAAAGCTTACAGACCATTATCCTTACATAAAAGGCAATACTGATTCCATACCGCAAGTACATCGCCGCCAATCAGATCAATCTGTACATAATACAGGGGCCCCCTGATTGACGGCAATACACCCGCGCCGCAGAACGTGCATCGCACCTCAAAGATTCGGACCGGCGTTCGCTTCAGCGTTAACCGCTCAGGGTGCCTGCTGGCCGGGATGATCGGGCGGGTAGCGCGTGGTTACCAAATAATGGAAGGTTTCCATTGTAAGTGGCCTGTCCGGAATATCGGTTAAAGCCATATTCGCTGTACACACGTACAAAATCAGCAGGGGATCAAACACTATATATATATATTTATTTATTTATGTATTATTATTTTTTGTATTATTTATAATAATAATAATGTATACGTGTGTATATATATTTATATATATATATATATATATTATAGTGTGTGTACATATAGACAACATTGTAAATTGTAAAACAAAGAGGGATAATAATGATAATATGTAATATTGTTATTATCATTTCTTCTTCTTATCATTATTATTATTATATAATTATTACATTATTCACATTGTAACTTTGTTAAACACAAAGAGGAAAAACAAAGCTGATATTTTTGATGCCAGAATGTTAACTTCAATAGAGTCACCAGATGGGGAGACAATGTGCTCCTCCCCCACAGGTGGCACCTATATGTGTCATCGTCACACATGTGCTAATACCTCCTAGAAAGTGAGATAGGAGGGGAGGGGGGGAAAAGAAAGTGATGAAGGAAAATGGTCAAGAAACAAGCAGGAGGAACGAAAAAGAGAAAAAAGGAAATACATGAACGTCCCCTGACCTAAAAAAAAATATATTCATAAAGTTCTGTATGTGCTTTGACCCAAATTGTGGATCATCAGATGGTGTCTACATTTATTCACACTGCCCCTGTTTGGTAAAAGTGGTCATATTTGGTGTTAGACCAATGTCCATTCCTTGGCCTCCATAATTGTCTCAACCTTGAGAACCCCTTCCCTCACCATGTCCTCCGCAACGTGTCCTCCATGTCACCATGTCCTCGGCAAAGTGTCCTCCGCAACATGGAGGGCAAGCATTTCCCAGCATTCAAGCGATGTCACATGGGAAAACTCTTATATTTATTATTACCTTTTGTATTTATTATTACTTCTTGTATTATAATTTTGTTTATGGGTAGCATGGAACAGGTCCACCAAAGCGTCATCGGGAATGGCTGTGTACTCTTCAATCATGGTTCCTAGGCTCTTTCTTAACATCCGGCCTCCTTCCTGGCTCACCTGCCCCAGCTGCTTCTCTCTTTCCCTGAGACCCCTACAGGGCCCACTGGCCTCCCATAGTGCCCCTCCCCCATGCTCCTCCCTGCCTCCTTTCCTTGTTTTCTCTTCTCCTTACCTTTCGTTGGCTGATGCCCCCTTTCTATCCATATCCTACTCTTCAACCACCCCCCCCCCCAATCCTACCTCCATTCCTTGGCCTCCTTAACTGTGAACTTTTAGGGCCCATTCCTTCACCATAGGAGCTTGAAGAAGCATTCAAGAGATGTGACGTGAGAGACCGAGTTATAGATAGCATACCAAAGGGTCATCAGGACTGGATGTGTGATCTTATCAATCATGGTTCATTGGCTCTCTTTTAAAAATGTGCCCTCCTTCCTGGCTCACCTGCCTCTCTCTCTTCTTGAGGCCCCTACAGAACCCACTGGCCTCCTATAGTGCCTTTGCCCTTGCTCTTCCCTGCCTGCTTGCTGCCTCATGAAGAATCAGGTAAGCCCTGATAACGATTTCACAATTCCAAGCCCTGATGAAGGAGTTGGCTCCCCCGAAATGTGTTGGCTTTTTTTATGTGCATGTTTTTTAAATTAAATTAATAATTAAAGCAATTTGGGCTCTGTCGCAGGTTGGGGGCAGATCCATGACAGTCTGGGCTCAGAGGAAGTGGATTGAACGATGCTGTCTCCCTGCCCCCCTGCTCCCAACCGTGAAAACTCAACAGACCAAATGGGGAAAAAGTTGCTTCAATGATACATAAAATAATCACATAAAACGACCAGCGTGTTTTGGGGGCCAACACACCCCTTCATCAGGGCTTAAAGTGGTTGTCAAGCTGTGACAATCACTTTAACCTACAGGTAAGCCTATAATAAGGTTTACCTGTAGGTGCCCTGCATATCACCTGCAGGGTTCAGGAGATATGCAGTGTACTAGATGTGTCAACATCATTCTGGCACATGCGCAGTGAAGAAACGGCCTCCGTGCTGTTTCCTCACTGTGACGTCACGCGACTCCGGCCAGTCACAGAGCCGGAGTCGTGACCCCGGAAGGAAGAGGGGCTGAAGATGGACACTGCCAGCACAGGGGACAGCGCTGGATGTTGCAGGCTTCGTTTGTAGGTAGGTGACACATAATGGGCTACTGTGTGATGCATAGAAGCCCATTATGTTTCTACTTTGCAGGGGAATATAGAGGAAGTAAACCCTATCAGGGTTTACTTTGTCTTTAAGTAGACTTAATGAAACTAATTGCCAGACATCTGTATTTGATCTAGCTTGCCTCATGAAGTATCACTTAAGCCCTGGCAATGATTTAACAACTCCATGAATTCAATGATTCATAAAATAATCACATATAACAGTCAGCGAGTTTCGGGAGCCAAGTTGCTCCTTCATCAGGGAATTAGTAGATTAAATGAAACAAATTTTCAGACAAATCTGTAGTCGATTTCACTTGCTGCCTCATGAAGTATCACTTAAGCCCCGATAACAATTTAACAATTCAAAGCCCTGATGGAGGAATGTGTTGACCCCAGAAATGTGTTGGCTTTTTTGTGAATGTTTATTAAATTATTAAAGAAACTTGGACTCTGTCGCAGGCTAGGGGCGGGTCTGTGACAGTCTGTATTCAGAGGAAATGGATTGAATGATGCTCTCTCCCTGTCCCCTTGCTTCCAACCATGAAAATACAACAGACCAAATGGGGAAAAAGTCACTTCAATGATTCATATAATAATCCCAAAAACAGCCCACATGTTTCGAGGGCAAACATGCCCCTTCATCAGGGAATTAGTAGATTTAATTAAACAAATTACCAGACAAATCTGTATTCGATCTCACTTGCTGCCTCATGAAGTATCACTTAAGCCCCGATAATGATTTTACAATTCCAAGCCCTGATGGAGTGTGTTGACCCCCAAAATGTGTTGGCTTGTTTAATGTGAATGTTTTTCGAATTATTAAAGCAACTTGGACTATGTGACATGCTGGGCGCGGGTCCATCACAGTCTGGGTTCAGAGGAAGTGGATTGAATGATGCTCTCTCCCTGCTTCCAACCGTGAAAACACAACAGACCAAATGGGGAAAAAAATCATTTTAATGATTTATAACATATTCATATCAAACAGCTAATTTGTTTCGGGGGTCAACACGCCCCTTCATCAGTGCTTAAGTATACTTTATTAAACAAATTGGCAGACAAATCGATATTTGATCTAGCTTGCCTCACAAAATATCACTTAAGCCCTGATAACAATTTAACAATTCCAAGCCCTGATGAAGGAGAGTCTTGATCCCCCAATATGTGTTGGCTTTTTTATGTAAATGTTTTTTGAATTATTAAAGCAACTTGGACTCTGTGGCAGGCTGGGGGCGGGTCCATGACAGACACAACAGACTAAAAGGGGAAAAAAATCACTTTGGTGATTCATATCATATTCGCATCAAACAGCCAACGTGTTTCGGGGGGCAAAACGCCCCTTCATCTGGGCTTGGAATCATTATCAGGGCTTAAGTGGACTTAGTGACAGACAAATCTGTATTCGATCTCGCTTGCTGCCTCATGAAGTATCACTTAAGCCTTGATCATGATTTAACAATCCCAAGCCCTGATGAAGAACTGCCCACCCCCCTCCCCCCAAAACGCGTTGGCTATTTTATCTGAATGTTTTTTTAAATATTAAAGCAACTTGGACTCTGTCACCGTTTCATCTTCCCAATAGGAACAAACTGTCCAATAGCAGGCTGGGTGACAGTGGATTGAATGATGCTGGGGGGAGGGAGGCAGAGGTGAGTGTTGCAGCAAACGCATTTTTTTTTTTTTTAATCTTTTATTAGGATTTTATTTTATTTTGTTTTACCGAAGGTGAGTGCATTCTTTATTCATTATCAGCAGCAAGGAGCAGAGTCTCAGACATGGCTGAAATAACAAAGCCTCCTCCTCCTACCATTGCCTTTAATTGATTTGTGCGTTCCTAACATTACTTGACCTTTCGGGCATTTCCATCGTTGACCTTGCAGCATGAGATAAAGACGGCCTCGGATACGGCGGCCATGAATTTGACTCACTGGCGCAGTATCCATGGAGCGCTATAATGAACTTACACAGAATAGAAGGCCCTTCTGCTCATTGCCAAACATGTTATAATCATTTTCCCGGAATACTTTGTGTACCTAAGCTAATATAATCATCATGTGCCGGAGCGCCGCCGCGCCACACTCCCTCCATAATTATCTATGTCTTGCCGTGTGTAACCTAAAGCCCAACTCCACGATCAGCCCTCCCAATACCTCCCACGGACCCCCCATTCTGTACGCTTTGCTTTATTTTTTTATACACTTTACCGCTTTAGAAGTCATCAAGTTAGTCGAACGACATGCATGGTCTTCTTTTCTGCCTCTGAGCGACAAAAATACCAAGACCGAAAGTATTTGTGTGATCATATAATCAGCTTACTAGCTCTGGTGAGGCCACTTACCCGACGCAATGCACCCCCTTTGATGGGTAACCAAAATCTGACTCAAAGCGTGGCAACCCAACAAGAGCACCAGACGTAAAGCTGAAAGTATCCAAGTCATAAAATGAATACGTAAAATTTCCAACGCGTTTCGAGGGCAAATAGATTCCTTTATCAGGGCTTAAGTGGACTCAGTAAAACAAATAACAAGTTAAAATGAATACATAAAATATCCAATGTGCTTCGGGGGCCAACACACTCCTTTATCAAATCTTGGAACTGCTATCAGGGCTTAAGTGGACTCAGTAAAACAAATAACAAGTTAAAATGAATACATAAAATATCCAATGCACTTCGGGGGGCCAACACACTCTTTTATCAAGTCTTGGAACTGCTTTCAGGGCTTAAGTGGACTCAGTAAAACAAGAAACAATTTAAAATGAATACATAAAATATCCAACACATTTTGGGGGCCAACACACTCCATTGGTTCTTGGAACTGCTATCGGGGCTCAAGTGGACTCAGTAAAACACGTTACAATGAATACATAACATTTCCAGCGTGTTTAGAGGGTCAACAGACTCCTTTATCAGGGCTTAAGTGGACTCAGTAAAACAAGTAACAAGTTAAAATGAATTCATAAAATAGCCAACGTGTTTCAGGGGCCAACACACTCCTTCATCAGGGCTTGGAAGTGCTATCAGGGCTTAAAGCAGTTGTAAACCGCTGCACTTTTTTTTTTGCCTTACCTGCAAGGCAAAGGCATAATGTGCTAGTGTGCATCGCATGCTAGCACATTATGTGAAACTTAGCTCAAAACGAAGCCTTACAGCAATGCAATGTCATCGCTGGAGATGGCGTCCATCTTTACCCGGTCTTCCATCCCGGCACACTGCTCTGAAGAGACGGCACGGGCGGCTGTGAATGAATACATAATATATCCAACAAGTTTTGGGGCCAACACACTCCTTCATCAGGGCTTGGAACAGCTACTAAGGCTCAAGTGAACTCATCTTTAAGGCTTACACTGCCACTGTGAACATTGGGCAACATAAGCTAGATCAACTTCCAAATATAAACTCACCGTGCTCGACACAGATGGATCCAAGTATCAGTGTGCAAATGTGGTGCACCGGCAAAGGCTCCGGCATACCTTGCAGATATATCATAGTAAAAAGCTGGCACTTGGACCCAGGCTATGTAGTTATATTTATTATACAACAAGGTAAAATCCAAAGATAAGACAGTGCTGGTGCTAATGCGTTTCAGCCAGGAAATGCCTTAAACATGATTTGACACGGTGAAATGCGTTGGATATGCTATGTGTTCATTTTAACTTGTTACTGGTTTTACTGAGTGATGTTTTTTTACTACGATAAGCTAGATGAAATATGAATTTGTCTGGTAACCAACTTACCGACTTGGCCTCTGGGCAGGGTACAAAATAAAACTGAGGCCGCAATAACATTGTACCATCGGGAGCTGTCCCCCCACAGTGCTGCTTTTTTGTCACGAGATGTCCTCAGACTTCTGGGCTGAGTGAAGCCCTGGATTATTCTACCTGGAAAACTGGGGATATGCAGGACTTCATGATCCCAGCCCCCAAGGTGATGTCACCACACCAACCCCTCCTTCTTTTAAAATCGCCCATTTTTAAAAAAATAAATTCTATTTATTTGTGCTGCCTAGGCAATAACGTTCCCCCCCGCACATGTCCAGATGTGCCCCAGGGCTTTGGTTCCTGAACGAGTCCTGTGGTTTTCCTGGCCATCTGCTCATGCGTGGGGTTTTCCCACACATGAACAAAGATAGCTAATAGACTAATAGCTAATAAACCTTTGGCGTCTTTGCTCATGCGTAGGAAATCAACTATGTATGTGCCGGATGGCTCTGCCATGACCCATTGGCTGGGAAAAGTCCTTCAGCACCATAATGACGGCACTGGGGTTAGGGAGCCACTCGAAACACAGATTTAAGATATGCAGGGCATCAGGGCCCCAGCCCCTAAGGGGACGTCACGTGTCATAAAGCCATAGTGCATTTAATTCAACAAACCATCACTTCACTTCCCTTACAACCATGAATACACAAGAGACCCAATGGGGGAAAATCACTTTAATGATTCATGAAATAATCACATAAAACTGCCAATGTGTTTCGGGGGCCAACACACCCCTTCATCAGGGCTTAAGTAGACCTAATAAAACAAATTGCCAGACAGTTCTGTATTTGATCTTGCTTGCTGCCTCATGAAGAATCACGTAAGCCCCGATAACGATCTAACAATTCAAAGCCCTGAAGGAGTGTGTTGGCCCCTCGAAATGTGTTGCCTTTTTATGTGAATGTTTTTTGAATTATTAAAGCTTTTTGGACTCTGTCTCAGGCTGGGGGCAGGTCAATGACAGTCTGGGCTCTGAGGAAATGGACTGAATGATGCTGACTCCCTGCTTCCCAACATGAAAACACCCAATGGGGAAAAAAAAAAATCACTTTAATGATTCATAAAATAGTCACATAAAACAGCCAATGTGTTTTGGGGGCCGACACACCTCTTCATCAGGGCTTAAGTAGGCTTAACAAAACAAATTGCCAGACAAATCTGTATTCAATCTCACTTGTTGCCTCACAAAGTATAATTTAAGCCCTAATAATGATTTAATAATTCCATGAATTCAACGATTCATAAAATAATCACATATAACAATCAACGCATTTCGGGAGCCAACACGCCTCTTCATCAAGGCCTTAAGTAGACTTAATGAAACAAATTGCCAGACAGTTCTGTATTTGATCTTGCTTGCTGCCTCATGGAGAATCAGGTAAGCCCCGATAACGATCCAACAATTCCAAGCCCTGAAGGAGTGTGTTGGCCTCTCGAAATGTGTTGGCTTTTTTATGTGCATGTTTTTTGAATTATTAAAGCAACTTGGACTGTGTTGTAGGCTGGGGGCAGGTCCATGACAGTCTGGGTTCAGAGGAAATGGATTGCATGATGCTGTCTCCCTGTCCCTCTGCTTCCAACTGTGAAAACACAACAGACCCAATGGGGGAAAAATCACTTTAATGATTCATAATATATTCACGTAAAACAGCCAACGTGTTTCGGGGCCAACACATCCCTTCATCAGGGCTTAAGTAGATTTAATGAAGCAAATTACCAGACAAATCTGCATTCAATCTCGCTTTCTGCGACACAAAGTATCACTTAAGCCCTGATAATGATTTAATAATTCTATGAATTTAATGATTCCTTCCTTCTTTAGGGTTTGGAATCATTATCAGGGCTTAAGTGAATGATTCCTTCCTTCGTTAAGGTTTGGAATCATTATCAGGGCTTAAGTGAACCAAATTACCAGACACATCTGTATTCGATCTCCCTTGCTGCCTCAAAGAGCATGGCGTATGCCCTGATAATGATTCCAAGCCCTGATGAAGGAGTATGTTTGTCCCCGAGACACGTTGGCAGTTTTATACTTACGCCCTGATAAGGATTCCAAGCCCTGATGAAGGAATGTGTTTGTCCCCGAGATGCGTTGGCAGTTTTATACTTCCGCCCTGATAAGGATTCCAAGCCCTGATGAAGGAATGTGTTTGTCCCCGAGATGCGTTGGCAGTTTTATACTTATGCCCTGATAAGGATTCCAAGCCCTGATGAAGGAATGTGTTTGTCCCCGAGACGCGTTGGCAGTTTTATACTTACGTCCTGATAAGGATTCCAAGCCTTGATGAAAGAGTGTGTTGGTCCCTGAAATGCGTCATTTTTTAATGTGAATTTTTCTTGAATTATTAAAGCGATTCTTTTCCCATTTTGTTTATTGCTCATGTTGTGTTTTCACTCTTTGAATCAGAGAATGAGGATGACTTGATGATGTCAGCACCACCCTCTGCTCTAATACATAGTGCTGTGGTGATGCCACCATAGGGGGTGGGGCCATGATGCCCTGCATTCATAGCATGTCCATTGGCCACCAGGTAGAAGAATGCTGGGCATCAATTAACCTGGAAGACTGAGGGTATCTTGTGGTGAAAAAGAAGTACTGCAGGAACGGCTTAGGCTTGTAGGTTAGTATTGCAGCCTGAGCTGCTTATTTATTTTGAACTCTGCTTGGGGGCTCTGTTTTAGTTAAAAAAAAATGCCGCAGTTAAGCGTTAAAGCTGAATTCCAGCCTTCCCCACAGTTGTACCGGCCCCTCTCCTGGACTGAGATGGCTCACTTTGATTTCACTGCACACTGTGAACATCTCACAATGTGCATTAGAAGCTGCAGCAAGTCAGACAAAGCCCACCTCATATCTTTGCTGGAGGGCACCCAGCATCATTTAGCCCTTTCCTCCCCAGCCTGAATGTCCCTGGCCCGCCCTTTTCATTCAGTGGATTTCAGTTCTTTTAATCGTGAAGGTTCAGCATCACATGTGAGCGTTACCTAGGGTAACCTGCAAGCAAATATAGCCTGCCGAGGAACATCCACTCCCCCTGACTGACATCCACCCATTAAGGCATTTTAATGTCTTCATAGCTTTTCCAGTTTTTACCTCCCGAAGAGCTCTCATTACTCCCTCTGACAATAGCTTCATCTGATTTTCTCTCTAGAAGCACGGCACCATCTTTGTTCAGGCATCATCCAGGGCCCTCATCTACATCCTGGGGATGACATAATCATATAACTCCTGGTGCCTGTGCAGTTCTTGTCTGTGTTCACAAATGTCTGACACAGATCAGCCCCCTGCTGCAGCATCTCCCCGGGTGACTTTCTACAAAGTTGCAATGTACAGTCTGGGCAATCACATCAGTAGAGGAGACAGTGGAAATCCTTCCCCCTGCCTGCAGCAGGCTGATAACCTCATTCCAGCCTAGGCAGAGAAACTGGACTGGAGCTCAAGGTCTGCTTTTTAATGATAAAAGGTGGATATATATATATATTTTTTGACAAATGATATTGTTCCTGTATATTATTCATTCAGACTTGTAAAGTTACGGACAGGGCCACATTAATGAAGGATTGCTGGGATAAGATCAATCAGATTTATAATCTATTGCTTTCATTTAGGTCAATTGATTCTTTACTTGAAGCCAGAGATGTATCTCTATTTATTACACAGAACTATCGTTTCCCTTTTTATAAGGCCAAGATATTATGAAAGTGCGGTAACATAGAATGAATGGAACAACATAAGAGCAAATAATAATAGAAAAGAGAAAAAAGGAAAAGAGAAAATAATAATAATAAAAATAATTATAATACTATTAAAAAAAGAGAAAAAGAAGGAAAGAGATAATAGTAATAAAATGAATAATAATAATAATGATAAAAAGAATAACAGAGAAATACTAATGATATTAAATAATAACAATAATAATAATAATAAAAAATAATTATAATAATATTAAAAAAGAGAAAAAGGAAAGAGATAATAGTAATAAAATGAATAATAATAATGATGATAAAAAGAATAACAGAGAAATACTAATGGTATTAAATAATAACAATAATAATAATAATAATAATAAAAAAAGAAAAATAATTCTTATAATATTAAAAAAGATAAAAAGAAGAAAAGAAATAATAATAAAAATAATATTAATAATAATACTTATTAAAAGAATAACATAGAAACTACTAATAACATGTGTTATTTTTATTATTAATAATAATAATAATAATAATAATAATAATAATAATAATAATATAAGAGGTAAAAAGAAGAAAATAGAAAATACTAATAAGAAAAATAATTATAAAAATATTTAAAAAAGATAAAAAGAATAAAAGAAATAATAATAATTAAAAAAATATGATAAAAAGAACAACAGAGAAATACTAATAATATTAAATAATAACAATAATAATAATATAAAGAACAATAATTATAATAATATTAAAAAAGATAAAAAGAAGAAAATAAATAATAGTAATAATGGTTAAAACAATAACAGAGAAAATATTAATAATATTTATTATTATTATAATAATAATAATAATAAAAAGAATCATAATAATATTATTAAAAACAAATAAAACCATAAAAGAGATGATGATAATAATAATAACAATAATAATAATAGAAGAGATAAAAAGAAGAAAAGAGAAAATACTAAGAAGAAAAATAATTATAATAATGTTAAAAAAATAAAAAGAATAAAATAATTAATAATAATAAAAAGAATAATATAAAATGATGATTAAAAAGAATAACAAAGAAATACTAATAATATTAAATAATAACAATGATAATAATAATATAAAAAAAATAATTATAATAATATTAAAAAAGATAAAAAGAAGAAAAGAAATAATAATAATACTGTTTAAAACAATAACTGATAACAAAAAGAAAAATATTATTAATAATGATAATAATAATAAAAGGTGAAAAAAAGAGAAAATAGTAATATTAATAATAATAATAAAAAACATGGAAAAAATGAAAGAGAAAATAATAATAAATATAAAAAAATAAAATCAATTATTATAATATTAATAAATATAAAAAGAAAAAAGGTAATAATAATAATAAACAATAAAAAGAAGAAAATAAATACGGTAATAATATTTATATTAATGATAAAATAATAATAAAAGAATAGTAGAGAAATGTTCCCAACTGTGAACATTCCCAGCCATGATAATGATACTCGGTGATAAATGACGTCTATGGAAGGCCTTTTGTGGATACCAGTAGTCAGGCCATGCTGGGCGTTGTAGTTCAGCTCTCGGTGATGGGTACTATACACAGTAGTATTGGTACTGATGGGTTTCCCATAGTTCATTGCGGAACAAAAATGGCCGTACACACGATCTGTAAATCGAACGACAGATCGTCTGTTTCTTAGCATGCGAGTCGCATATGGAAAATGGATGACAGCCGTACTGATTGAATGAAAATCCTACGATCCGGTATCATACGAGAAAAAATGTCCGATCGGATAATATCGGATGAACTGTTGTGATTGGCTCTCGGAAGCTGTGTCCTAACGATCCGATTATCGTACGATCGATTAGAAAGCGGTATTTTTCGTCTGATTTTCGGATCGCGTGCACGGGGCTCTATTGATGGAATTTGAAGCAGTCGTCATCTTATCAGCTTCCAGTATTTTCATTCTGCTGAATAGGGAAAGGGAGAGTCAGCCTCTATATATATCTGAGGAGGAGAGAGACTTTCCGTCTGATTCAGCGCCTGGCAGATCCACAGCTCAGAGATGGAGGAAATGATTCCACAGAATGACAGATGGCATCAACAACAAGGAAAACATCTCTGCTACACTAATATACCAGTATGATGTCATAGTGATGTCACCGGTCTCTATGAATGCATAGGCTGCATTTTCAGTGATGTCACCGCTCTCTATGAATGGATAGGCTGCATTCTCAGTGATGTCACCGCTCTCTATGAATGGATAGGTTGCATTCTCAGTGATGTCACCGCTCTCTATGAATGGATAGGCTGCATTTTCAGTGATGTCACCGCTCTCTAGTGAATGGATAGGCTGCATTCTCAGTGATGTCACCGCTCTCTATGAATGGATAGGCTGCATTCTCAGTGATGTCACCGGTCTCTAGTGAATGGATAGGCTGCATTCTCAGTGATGTCACCGGTCTCTATGAATGGATAGGTTGCATTCTCAGTGATGTCACCGCTCTCTATGAATGGATAGGCTGCATTCTCAGTGATGTCACCGGTCTCTATGAAGGGATAGGTTGCATTCTCAGTGATGTCACCGCTCTCTAGTGAATGGATAGGCTGCATTTTCAGTGATGTCACCACTCTCTAGTGAATGGATAGGTTGCATTCTCAGTGATGTCACCGGTCTCTAGTGAATGGATAGGCTGCATTCCCAGGGATGTCACTCCTCTCTAGTGAATGGATAGGTTGCATTCTCAGTGATGTCACCAGTCTCTATGAATGGATAGGCTGCAGTCAGTGATGTCACTGGTCTCTAGTGAATGGATAGGCTGCATTCTCAGTGATGTCACCGGTCTCTATGAATGGATAGGTTGCATTCTCAGTGATGTCACCGCTCTCTATGAATGGATAGGCAGCATTTTCAGTGATGTCACCGCTCTCTATGAATGGATAGGCTGCATTCTCAGTGATGTCACCGCTCTCTATGAATGGATAGGTTGCATTCTCAGTGATGTCACTCCTCTCTAGTGAATGGATAGGCTGCAGTCAGTGATGTCACCGGTCTCTATGAATGGATAGGTTGCATTCTCAGTGATGTCACCGCTCTCTATGAATGGATAGGCTGCATTCTCAGTGAGGTCACCGCTCTCTATGAATGGATAGGCTGCATTTTCAGTGATGTCACCGCTCTCTATGAATGGATAGGCTGCATTCTCAGTGATGTCACCGCTCTCTATGAATGGATAGGCTGCATTCTTAGTGATGTCACCGCTCTCTATGAATGGATAGGCTGCATTCTCAGTGATGTCACCGCTCTCTATGAATGGATAGGCTGCATTCTCAGTGATGTCACCGCTCTCTATGAATGGATAGGCTGCATTCTTAGTGATGTCACCAGTGTCTATGAATGGATAGGCTGCATTCTCAGTGATGTCACCGCTCTCTAGTGAATGGATAGGCTGCATTCACAGTGATGTCACCGCTCTCTAGTGAATGGATAGGCTGCATTTCCAGTGATGTCACCGCTCTCTAGTGAATGGATAGGCTGCATTCTCAGCAATAAATATATAATATAAATAAGCTGTGATGACATACTGTAACATGTATTATCTGGATCGATCTGTAAATGTATTATTTATTTATTTCAGGTACTTTTATAGCGCCGTCAATTTACGCAGCGCTTTACATATACATTGTACTTTCACATCAGTCTCCTCAAGGAGCTTACAATCTAAGGTCCCTAACTCACATTCATACATATACAAGGGACAATTTAGACAGGAGCCAATCATCCTACCAGCATGTCTTTGGAGTGTGGGAGGAAACCGGAGGAAACCCACGCAGGCACAGGGAGAACATGCAAACTCCAGGCAGGTAGAGTCGTGGTTGAGATTCGAACCAGTGACCTTTGTGCTGCTAGGTGAAAGTGCTATCCACTGCACCACTGTGCCACCATAATAAATATGGAGCTTATTTCATGCCACGGCCGGGGCTGATTGCTGTCCTGCAGGCAGAGATTACACAGAGCCGGCATTGTCAGGGCACCTCCCCTCCTCATCATCCTCGGGGTTCAGCTCCCGCAAGACTCTGAATAGATATTTAGCTCGTTCTTCACATCAGATGTCAGAGAAATCATTTGTTCAGCTTGTTCTACTAGGAGGAACTGTGTCATCTGGGTGATTTTTAGCCCTGATATAGGGGCAGGTTATTAGTCCTGATGAAGGGGGGAGGTTTTTAGTCCTGATGAAGGGGGGAGGTTTTTAGTCCTGATGAAGGGGGAGGTTTTTAGTCCTGATGAAGGGGGGAGGTTTTTAGTCCTGATGAAGGGGGAGGTTTTTAGTCCTGATGAAGGGGGAGGTTTTTAGTCCTGATGAAGGGGGGAGGTTTTTAGTCCTGATGAAGGGGGGAGGTTTTTAGTCCTGATGAAGGGGGGAGGTTTTTAGTCCTGATGAAGGGGGAGGTTTTTAGTCCTGATAAAGGGGGGAGGTTTTTAGTCCTGATGAAGGGGGGAGGTTTTTAGTCCTGATGAAGAAAGGTTTTTAGCCCTGAATTCGTGGGGGGGGGGGGGACCCGGTTGAAGGGGGAGGTTTTTAGTCTTGATGAAGGGGGGGGGGGGTTTTAGTCCT
>BLSH010107204.1:562303-590591 GCA_018402905.1 Glandirana rugosa
GTTTATGTCTCAGGTTTATCTAGATTACCAAGTGTTACTTTGTCGGTTGTCCAAAACCCCCGATTGTTGTAGGGAGAAAGTAGTCCCCTGATGAAGGGGGGAGGCTTTGGCCCTGATGAAAGAGGGATGTTGTTAGCCCCCAAAACCTGTTGGCTGTTTCATTGTGAACCATTAGATCTATTTGGACTCTGTATTTGGTGCTCCTTGGTTTGGTTTAAATAGTGTGAGCAACATGAAACCAATAACTCAATTGTCTTTATGCAAATTACAAAGAGTAAAAGGAATACTACAATTCCATGTATCTGATAGTAGCAAAGCCCCCTACACCACCCCCTTGCCTTTCATGGTTGACTAGTTTTGGAATATTGACCAGGATGGAAGGTGCCGTCTATGAGGGTCATACTTTGGTGAGTTTGCAGTTTGTATAGATTTGCTTCCGATGGTTTCCACCTGACATGGCTATTCAACACTTTCTTGAAAATCTGTGTCTGACCCCATCCATCTCTGCACTCTGTACATAGTGAACCCCCGAACCCTGCGCGCCGTACATAGTGCACCCCTGAACCCTGCACATAGCACACCCCTCAACTCTGTACATAGTGAACCCCCGAACCCTGAGCGCCGTACATAGTGCACCCCTGAACCCTGCACATAGCACACCCCTGAACTCTGTACATAGTGCACCACCGAACCCTGCGCTCCATACATAGTACACCCCCGAACCCTGCACTCCGTACATAGTACACCCCGAACCCTGCACTCCGTACATAGTGCAACCCTGAACTCTGCACATAGCACACCCCTGAACTCCTTACATAGTGCACCCTGAACTCTGCACATAGCGCACCCCTGAACTCTGTACATAGTGCACCCCTGAACTCTGTACATAGTGCACCCCTGAACTCTGCACATAGCGCACCCCTGAACTCTGTACATAGTGCACCCCTAAACCCTGCACTCTGTACATAGTACACTGTATTATGTACTATTCTGTACGCCCATATACAGAATATAGGATACTTTATGATACCCTGCACTCCGTACTCTTTACATAGTGCACCCTGAACTCTGTACATAGTGCACCCCTGAACTCTGTACATAGTGCACCCCTGAACTCTGTACATAGTGCACCCCTGAACTCTGTACATAGTACACCCCTAAACCCTGCGCTCTGTACATAGTACACTGTATTATGTACTATTCTGTACGCCCATATACAGAATATAGGATACTTTATTAATCCCAAAGGGAAATTGTTGAACTCTGCGCATTTAAGTGTAAACTCCAATCCCAATGCAGTTTTGGAACATTTTTTTTTACACTGCCCTTAAGATACAGCCTAATGTGTGCAGCCTAACATTGAACTGAGTTGAAGGCGTTAAAAAAAAAATTAAAAAAAATGCTTGACCCCCTGTAAAAGCTGTGTTTTAATGCTGGTGTGCATGAGGCCTTAGCGCTGGTATGAAGACATAATATTACATTGATTTAATTACAGTGGCTTTTCACAATCTTTGGGTTTACACAAAAATCGTTGGATGGCGCGGTTGTAGGCGCCATATTATTACCTCCTGCAGTGATCAGAGCCGAGGCGGCATGACGTTTGCCGAGGTGACAGGTTCACTTTGAGCTGTCCTATGCGTTAGCCCTGCTTTGGGTTTCTGGCTTAGCAGGGAAGTGAAATGATCGAGTTGTGCAGATGCTTTCAGGTGAATGGAATGCGGCCTCCCCGTTACTCTCGGCACACGGGCCAGTTGGGGGGTTCTTAATAGATGTGCCAGTAAACAAGCCTTTGTTGGTCAGATGGAGCGCAGATGTTCCGCAAGGATCCCGCGGAACAGAAAACCGAGACGCCAACAGCTTTCTCCTAAGCCATATGGACCTATCACCCCGATACTTCTCCACCTTATTTTCATCGTTCTGCTGGCCTTAGTCGTGTTCAATCTGCATCTCCAAATAACCACCAAGAAGCATGCCTGAATATACTGTATTTCTTACCTGCTCGGCCGTGATGGGAAAATGGTAGCGGATAAACCCAAAACATGCAATAATATACCGGCCCACTTAAGAAAACAATGGACCATCATGGTTTCATACATAAAGCTTTAATTCCGGGAGCAATCTTCCTTTAGACCAAGTCCTGTCATCACTGGGCAGATAAGGCAGTACAGCCGGCCTTCCTGTACACAGCCCCATCAGTTCAAAAGAGGGGCCTGGGCAGCTTCTGAGCAAGAGGTCCGGCTGTACTGCCTTATTGCATCCCCACTGGAGCTACCGATTGGGTGCCAGAAGGGGGCATTCCCATTGGCCTTACTGATTGGGTGCCAGAAGGGGGCATTACTATTGGAGTTTCTGATTAGGTGTCACAAGGGGGTATTCCCATGGGAGTTATTGACTGGCTGCCACAAGGGGGCATTACCATTGGAGTTACTGATTATGTGCCACAAGGGGGCATTCCCATGGGAGTTATTGATTGGCTGCCACAAGGGGGCATTTCCATTGGAGTTATTGATTGGGTGCCACACGGGGACTTTTGCCATTGATTTGGTGCCACAAGGGGGCATTACCATTGGAGTTACTAATTGTGTGCCACAAGTGAGCATTCCCATTGGAGTTACTAATTGGGTGCACCAAGGGGGCATTGCCATTGGAGTTACTTATTGGGTGCACCAAGGGGGCATTACCGTTGGAGTTACTGGTTGGGTGCCACAAGGGAGATTTTGCCATTGATTTGGTGCCACAAGGGTACATTCCCATTGGAGTTACTGATTGGGTGCCACAAGGAAGCTTTGCCATTGATTTGGTGCCACAGAGGGGGAATTCTTATTGGAGTTACTACTTGGGTGCACCAAGGGGGCATTACCATTGGAGTTACTGATTATGTGCCACAAGGGGGCATTCCCATGGGAGTTATTGATTGGCTGCCACAAGGGGGCATTTCCATTGGAGTTATTGATTGGGTGCCACACGGGGACTTTTGCCATTGATTTGGTGCCACAAGGGGGCATTACCATTGGAGTTACTAATTGTGTGCCACAAGGGAGCATTCCCATTGGAGTTACTAATTGGGTGCACCAAGGGGGCATTGCCATTGGAGTTACTTATTGGGTGCACCAAGGGGGCATTACCATTGAAGTTACTGGTTGGGTGCCTCAAGGGAGCTTTTGCCATTGATTTGGTGCCACAAGGGTACATTCCCATTGGAGTTACTGATTGGGTGCCACAAGGAAGCTTTTGCCATTGATTTGGTGCCACAGAGGGGGAATTCTCATTGGAGTTACTACTTGGGTGCACCAAGGGGGCATTACTATTGGAGTTACTGGTTGAGTGCCACAAGGGAGCATTCCCATTGAAGTTACTGATTGGGTGCCATAAGGGTACATACCCATTGGAGTTACTGCCTGGTTGTCACAAGGGAGCATTCCCATTGAAGTGATTACTTGGGTACACCAAGGGGCCATTCCCATTGTAGTTACTGATTGGGTCCCACAAGGGAGCTTTTGCCATTGATTTGGAGCCACAAGGGGGAATACCCATTGGAGTTACTGATTGGGTGCCACAAGGGGACATTCCCATTGCAGATACTGCTTGGGTGTCACAAGCAGGCGTTCCCATTGGAGTTACTGATTGGATGTCACAAGGGGACATTCCCATTGGAGTTACTGCTTGGGTGTCACAAGGAGGCGTTCCCATTGGATTTACTGATTGGATGTCACAAGGGGACATTCCCGTTGGAGTTACTGCTTGGGTGTCACAAGGAGGCATTGCCATTGGAGTTACTGCTTGGGTGTCACAAGGGGACATTCCCATTGGAGTTACTCTTTTATCGGTGTCACAATGGGGCATTCCCGCTTATAGAGGAACTTCAGTCAGGGATGTTGGAGACTACCGTTTCACAGCCGACTCCCCACTCAGCATGCGTGAGATTGTGCTGTGCTTCCAGACTTGTCCCGCAACCTCCTGGGGCATGTGACGTGTCACAGATGGATACCCAGGTGAAAAAAAAGAAATACCAATTTTGATAGGGGGTGAGCGGAACTTCCACTTTAAAGTGAAGTTCTGCTTTAATTAGAGGCGGGGTTTAGACAGGTTAAGTGGGTGTGGTGTGGGTGAGACCACCCAGTCACTGGGTGGGCCTGGGACAGACCGTGGGCAGGGTTAGCTATGTCCCAGAGATGGTGACTCAGTCCACCTCTAAACACCTGACTACTGTAACAGACAATGCACAGTACATGTTTCCAGCACCGCGGTCGTGCTGTTATAAATTAGCACCGGTTTAAAATCGGTGGGAAAATATTTGACCATTTTTCATAAAATAGACACTCAGAAAAAATGCAAAGTCTAAAATTAGTTTGGTAGGGGAGCAGAACAAACTGGCCCCTGCCAGAGGACGCTCGGCTAATGGAAAATGTTGACCCGGGCACCACGGGTGGTAAATTGTTGCGTATCTCCAACAGTGGAAAGTTCTGCATACTCGTATGATGGAAGGATTTCATGGAAAATCGGGCCGGGAATTCAGGCCACTTCTTTAAGGCTGCAATTACGTAGGTGCCCGCAGGTATGGAGGCCTCCATTGTTATCTCGTGTTTTCAGCGCTGCCGCCACCAGGGAGCTTGATTCATAAACACAGGAGCCTGCTGCCCGTGTAGAGATTGGTGGTAGGACTTCGGTTCTTCGGTGGCCCCCGCTCATCCTCCTGCAGGTCAGAATAAATTCAATTTCTCCCTCCCTGAAGGGCCTGTCGGACTGAGTTACGGAGAGCCGAGGCTGAGCGATGGATGGAGCGCCAGGGACACAGATCCCGGGCATGACTCTGGGCAACGGTGACCCCACCTTAACCAGTCACAGCCGGCAGTCTCTGAATCCAACGTATTCCTGATTGACTTCAATTTCACTTGCTAGCCTTTCAGGGCTGCCATTAGAAACTGTGGGGCCCCCATACGAGAGGAGCTGTATGCAAAACTTGCCCCAATAAAGTTGGGCACCAATTACATTACATAAAAAGACTATGGGGTCTGATCACTGGGGGTAATGGAGACTAAGGAAATGCTTCCTTCTGCTTGCAGCAGATTAATTTAATCATCTCAGACTAGGCAGTCACGCAACAGCTGAAGGAGGGCTTTTTATTGATACTTTTCCCGTATATTGTGGCATGTCAAGAATTTATTCATGTCGACTAGGAAAGTCCCTGAAAAGTCCAAGGCTGCATTCATACTTTGCATTTGCTAGACGGTCGTTTTTTTTTTTTTTGCATGTTTTTTAGCACGACGCACATAGACTAAACCATTCATTTCAATGGGCTGCCGTACAATCGTCCAATGTGCTGGCTGCATTTGGGTTGCCATTAACAATTATTGGCTCCACGAGCGCGACGTGCACAGAAACGCACATTTCTGCGCATGCTCACTGAATGCGCAGATGTGAGCGGAGGCTAAGGGGGGGCGCTGTCTACTCTGACTGGTCTGTGGCCACCTTTAGGACCAGTTCATACTACTTGTGGTACGGAAAACTTGCATTTCCACATGTATTTCCCACACCAGACAAGGACGTGTAGGTGTCATTGAAGTGGTTGTAAACCTCAGACATTAAATCTGAACAAAGCACATCTCTCTATAGTGTGTACTTGTCTCACTCCAGAGCACTAAGTGTAATTTCTGTCTGCTGCCTCCTTCCTCTGCTATCTGCAGAAGTCCCTTCTGACAAGTTTTCCTGACACCAAGAAATGAAAGGTGATGGGGACCTCCAGCACACAGCCTGTGATTGACAGCCTCAGCTTGGTTCCTGTGTGCTCTGTGAAGGGGGTGTGTCCCTTCCCTCCAATCAGCTCTCACTGAGCTCTGCAGAGTGTAACTTCAGCTCACTGCCCCCTGCTTTCTGAAAGCTCAAACAAGCTGTACAAATTCTGCACTTCGACGCAGAGAAGAGAAGACTGCGGATAAACAGGAACAACTTATGTAGGAGGATTTGTTTCATCTTTGTGTATCACCTGAAGCCAGTCACTTCACTGGGTATATGTAAGGGTTTACAAGGATTTCACTTTGAAAGTGGTTGTAAACCCTCCCATATCCCCAGTGAAGTGACTGGCCTCAGGTGATACAGGTGAAACAAATCCTCCTACATAAGTTGTACCTGTTTATCTGCAGTCTTCTCTTCTCTTCATCCATTCAAAGTGCAGAATTTATACAAAGCAGGGGGTGGAGAGCTGAAGTTACACTCTGTGAGAGCTGATTGGAGGGAAGGGACACCCCCCCCCCCTTCACGCAGCACACAGGAACAGAGCTGAGGCTCTCAATCACAGGCTGTGCGCTTGAGCTCCTTCCCCTGTCACCTTTTATCTCTTGGTGTTAGGAAAACTTGCCAGAAGTGACTCTGGCAGATAGCAGAGGAAGGAGGCAGCAGACAGAAAATGCACTTAGGGGGAGATTTACTAAAACTGGTGCACTCTGAATATAGTTTACTATCCTTCAGTTATAAATGAACACAGTGGATGTGTGTTCATTTAGAAAAGGAAGGTGCTGGTAAATTACATATATACTAGCCCCTTCCCCCGCTCTCCATCCCGAAATATCCCCTGCAGCAGCTGGGGGAGAAGAAGCCCAGGCAGTAGGGGAAATCGGCACCACACGTAGAGATTATGATGTGCCCAGGATCACCTGGCACACCCCCTGCGCACTCCTATGGTTGCGGAGCTATTTTAAAAAATCATGCCTGCCGAACTTTTTACGCGTCCCTGTGCATGTAGCAGCCATTGAAATGAATGGGGTGTCAAAAAAACAAGCTGAGCTTGAACGCCCTTTTACGGTGCGAACCGGCCCTTAGGCCCCATTCACACTAGGCGATTTGAAACTGGGGGCAGAATCGGCATGGCTCCAAGTCGTGGCGGAACGCGCAAACTGCGATTGGGTACCGATTTTCTTAACGGCACCCCCATATGTGGTGCGATTCTGCCACGACATAATCACGCAGCAGTCATGGCAAAACGTGCAGCACTAAGCTTGTCGCTCAAAAGGGAGCCTTTGGGTGACAAAACGTGCAAAGAAGTCAATGGGCTGCCCTATGTGCAAAACGCGTTTCCGCGGGTAAATCTCGCTCTAAAAATCGTGAGCAGGGACACTCGTTACGCAACCTACGCCAGGTCTGAAGGGGGCCTTACTGTCATTGCACATGGGTGTCCCTGGGAAGAGCCGCCAGTTTTCAGGCGATGTTCCTCACCAAAGGTTTTGGGGACATTCTGGACTACATATAAGCTGTGCTAATAGGACATCCTATTTCCTCAATTCTACGTATTCGGGATTAGAGCAGAAAAGGCGTTTTTATAACCCGTTTTATGTTACGCCATAATGGTTTTTACATTGTGTGTCTAGACAGAGGTGTAACGAAAATCCATGGATTCTGGTTCAAAGTCTGAGCACCGGCCCCCCTCGTAGATCCCACAAAAAGTCTCAGCCAAGTTTCTTCAATGTTATAAATTTACTAAATTAGTGCAAATAAAGGGAAAGATAGAAGTGTTACATAGAGAGCTGGAGATGTTTTCCCTGGGCCCACAGACGTCATGGGCCCAGGTACATTGGTACCTCCCGGCATCTCCTAACATAAGATCCTTGTGTCTAACCTGTGTGTCCACCACAACGCTTTGTAGGTCTCACACTTGGCTCTTGTAAATTAGGAAGAGCCTGGAATTTCCCAAAATTGTTACACCACTTTATTAGGTACATCTTGCATAATGATGGAGGTAGTTGGGGGAGAGGGGTCCTGTTTAATTATGGGAGGGGGGGGGTCTCGTGTAATAATGGAAACGCTACACCCCTATGTCAATCCCTCCATTGGCTGCCACTCAACCAACGTATTAGGCCTCATACACACGGACGTTTTTTGACACTGGCGGTTTCTGGCGTTTTTTGCAGCTCTCCGTGTTAGTCAATGGCCCCATAAAAACGCCAACGTTTTTGAGCTGTAAATGGCGTCGGCGTTAGTGAGCTGAAACTAGAACCCACAGCCAGCGCGTCCTGAGGCTGTCACGCCAACGCTGCGAAACGCTCACTAACGCCATACCGGCGTTTTTTGACGCCAACGTTCTTAGGTTGAAAAATATCAGAGGGATGATTTTTTTAAAAAAAACGCCTATTGACGCCGAAGCTCACTAACGTCGATGCAGAACGCTGAAAAACGCAGATTTTTTTTCCTTGACGTCGGGCCCGACGTTTTGTTTATTTTTTAAGAAACGTCCGTGTGTATGAGGCCTTAAATTCAAGATCCTAACAATAACTTATAAAGCCATTCACAACCTGGCCCCCAGCTACGTCACTAACCTGGTCTCAAAATACCAACCAAATCGATCTCTTCGCTCCTCCCAAGACCTCCTGCTCTCTAGCTCCCTTGTCACCTCATCCCATGCTCACCTCCACGACTTCTCCTCTCCCATCCTCTGGAATGCTCTACCCCAATCTGTTCGACTTTCTCCTACTTTGTCCACCTTCAGACGATCCCTGAAAACTCATCTCTTCAGAGAATGGGGGGAGGCCCAAGAAAATGTTTGCCCAGGGTCCAATCAATATTGAAGATGGCCATGCAACAAAGTGCACCATTTTTTAAATGAGGTGAATTTGGCTCTCATTAGATCTAATATGGCCACTTGAAGAGTATTCCTAGCCAATCTGGTCCTTTGTTTCATTTGAATTTAACCAGCCTGGCCCATGAAGATTAAAGTGTATCTAAGGTCAAACCTTTTGTAGTTTTGTATACAGTAGGGAATTATTAGAACCACTGTGAGGTTATTCCTCTTTTGATGACAACTGTAAAATTTTGGATTTCCCATCAGTTTTTCTCCCCATGACAATGGTGACCATGACAAACAAAAAGATGGAATATCGGTACAGGTAGCAAACAATGTTTCTAACCCTTTCCTATTCTATCCAAAAACCCCCAAAAATTTGACCTTGGATAAACTTTTATCTTCATAGGCCAAGTTTAGATTATACAAATATACACTCATTGTCTTTGATCACCAACATGGTGGCTCCATAGCTTCTGGAGGACTCAGCTCTGTTTTATCAGACCACCATAACAATTGTCTTGGAGCCAATTTGCTTTCAGTGGTTTCCAAAGTTTTCAATTCTGATATGTCCCTTAGATTTTTTAAACCATTTGTGAGGGTTATATAATTAATTACCCCTTGTAAACCCTGAGACTTTTATGATCTTTAAAGAATTGGGTCCATGCTACTCACTGCTTGGCCGAAGATTATTGATACAAACAGATCAATTTTACAATTATAATACAGGATTTATGTAGTGACAATTGTTTGCACCGGGTTTTAGAGAGTAAAGGTAGACAGTACTGTAACAACACAAATCAATGCAAGAAGGTTTGGAGGGTCCTACTCATGGGAGCTTACAATCTAAAAGGGAAAGGCAAGCGATGTAAAAGGGTAGTAACTGAAGTATGTGCTGGAGAAAGCAGTCGTTAGGTGGAGGTTGTATTGGCTTCCTGAAGCCTAAAGGCAGGCTGAATAGGACATATCCTGATAGATTGGAGTTGGGAGTTTCAGAGGTTCTGGAGACGTCCTGGAGGAGTGGAAAGAAAACTTTGGATGATATTTGGAAATGAGGTTGGTGATGTAGCTCAGGGCAGAGTTGTGGATGACTTTATATGTTGTTGTTAATATTTTTAATTGTATTTGTTGGGCAATGGGAAACAAGTGGAGAGAATGGCATAGAGTGGTTGTGGCCAGTGAAGGGATTGGCAGAGAGGGTCGTTAGCCATTGGAGGGATTGACAGAGAGGGGTGGCGGCTATTGGAGCTATTGTTAGAGAGGGGTGGAGGCCAGTGTAGCGACTGGCAGATAGAGGTGGTGGCCAATGGAGGGATTGCCAAAAAGGAGTGACGGCCATTAGAGGAATTGGCAGAGAGGGGCGGTGGTCATTGAAGGGATTGGCAGAGAGGGGTGGTGGCCAGTGGAGGGATTGGCAGAGAGGGGCAGTGGTCATTGGATGGATTGGCAGAGAGGGGCAGTGGCCATTGGATTGATTGGCAGAGAGGGCCAGTGGCCAGTGGAGAGATTTGTAGAGAGGGGTGGAGGCCAGTGGAGGTATTTTCATAGCAGATTGGTGGCCAGTGGAGGGATTGGCAGAGAGTTGAGATGGCCAGTGGAGGGATTGGCAGAGAGGGGCAATGGTCATTGGAGGGATTGGCAGAGAGGGGTGGCAGCCATTGGAGGGATTGGCAGAGAGGGGGGGTGGTCATTGGAGGATTTGGCAGAGAGCTGTGGTGGCCATTGGAAGGATTGGCAGAAAGGGGTGGTGGCCAGTGTAGGGACTGGCAGGGAGGGGTAGCGGCCAGTGGAGGGATTGGCAGAGAGGGGTGGCAGCCATTGGCAGGATTGGAAAAGAAGGGCAGTGGCCATTGAACAAATTGGCAGTGAAGGGTGATGGACAGTGGAGGGATAGGTAGAGAGAAGTGGTGGAGAACTGAACAAATGACAGAGAAGTGTGGAGACCAGTGGAGGTATTGGCAGAGAGAGGTGGTGGCTAGTGGAGGGATTGGCAGAAAGGAGTGGCAGCCATTGGAGGGATTGGAAGAAAGGGGTGGTGGTCATTACAGAGATTGGCAGAGAGGGGTAGCGGCCATTGGAGAGATTGGCAGAGAGAGTTGGTGGGCAGTGGAGGGATTGCCAGTTAGGGGCAGTGACCATTGGAGGGATTGGCAGAAAGGGGTGGTGGACAGTGGAGGGATTGGCAGAGAGTGGTGGAGGCCAGTGGTGGGATTTGCAGAGAGGGTGGTGGTCAGTAAAGGGATTCTCAGAGAGGGGTAGGGCCAGTGGAGGGATTGGCAGAGAGGGGACATGGCCAGTGAAGGAATTAGCAGAGAGGGGTAGTGGCCATTGGAGGGATCGGCAGAGAGTGGTGCCGGTCATTGGAGGGATTCGCAGAGAGGGTAGGGTTTGGTCATTGGATGGATTGGCAGAGAGCTGTGGTGGCCATTGGAAGGATGGGCAGAGAGGAGTGGTGGCCAGTGGAGGGGCTGGCAAGGAGGGGTGGCAGCCAGTGGAGGGATTGGCAGAGACGGGCAGCAGCCATTGGCAGAGCTGGCAAAGAGAGGCAGTGGCCATTGAACGGATTGGCAGAGAGGGGTGGTGGCCAGTGGAGGTATTGCCAGAGAGGGGTGGAGGGGGGATAGTCTGCGCAGAGACTGGCCAATGATGAGGGAGTTGTAGTCAAGGAGAGACATAACCAGGGAATGAATTAGTAGCTTGGTGGTGTGTTTTGGAAAGGGGGCAAATATTGGAATTTGGAAAAGATCTGGACAGTGAATGGATATGGGGGTCCAAAAGAGAGGTCAGAGTCCAGGATTACACCCATCATCCTTGGCATGAGTGGAGGGACTGATAGTTGTGCTATTGATCTTGGTGGAAAAGTCAGGAGAGGGGAAACAGTGGGGTGAAGATTATCTTGATACCTCTCTACAATGTGCATACTAATAAACATTGGTCCAGCATGGACCCAATCCTTTGGATTCCTTTGTATGCATTTGGACTGGCCGAGGTGTGGGACCTGCAGGAGGCCCCTGTGAGCAGAGGGATGTGGGACCACCAGGGATCTTTTTATTTTAAGTATACATTCACTTTATCTATTTCTTTTTTTACACCTTTTCCAGCCAAGGTCTAAGACGTGCGCGGTGCCTCAAAATCTGCCCATAAAGCCTTGCGTTCGAACGACAATGCACAAAACGCTTCATTCTTTCCCGTGAAGGAAAATGCGACCACGCATCGGCTGTGCGAAGAACGAGGAACACCGCCGCTCTCCTCCAGACCCCACCACCTATAATCGTGCTTTGCATTTGACCCCAATACAAGACAACAGGGGAATAGAGTGTTAGCTTCTGCTGTTGACCCGCTGGCTCCTAGCGACCAGCGCTTATGATTCAGCATCCCTATCCATAACACCAGATCATTTTTTTTTTTTTCCTCTTTTTCTCTCTCTTTCCTCTGCGCTGCTCCCATTAATCTTAAACTACCCCTTCCCCCACCTTCCTCCTACTTCTCGCTCCCTCTGGAAGCTGCCAGATCTCTGCTTCCTCAAGCAGAAAGTCATGTGACATCTCTCGTGAGCCAGGCCAAAAATTTAAAGCGCACGTCTCAGCCAGGAGAAAAACAAGAGAGATGCCACCAGCGGCCCTTGTTGTTGTTTTTTTTTTACAATTTCATTAAATATCCTAATTTGTTATTTGTAATAAAATCAATGATTTAACCCCCAGTATGGGAATTAAGGAGGCCTAGCTGGGATTGCATTGGAGGCTTCAGCCTTTTTCTTGGAAACCCGAGTTCCACCAGCAGAGAAGGAGTTAAGATGGCGTCCCACATGTAGACTTATTTTAGATTTTTTTTTTTTTGGGGAGGGCGGCAGTGGCTGGGTTATTTTTTTTACATCTTCGCTATCAGAGCCTGGAGCTTAATTACTGCTGATACAGACAGAATTTCCAGTTGTTGTCTCCCAGACTTGATACGTAGAGAAATTTTGTTTCCTCGCCTGCGCCCTCTTTAATAAAGATGGAGAGTTAAGCGGCGGAGATCCTGTCAAACAACCAAATGCACATATGAAATACATCCTGCATAGGAGACCTAATTACCTGCTTGGCCATTCATGTGATCTGTAAGACCCTGCCACGCGGCGGGGATCAGTGTTGCCAACCGCCAGTAAATTTACTGACAGTTTGTAAAAATCTGTGATTTTTCAAACTGTCTATAAATATCAGGGTCTGATAATTTGTCATGCTGTGCTGACTTTTTAAGTGTAAATCGGGCAAATTACTTGATATGGGTATTGTCAGTGTTTCCATGTTGTGTTTAAATATCAATTGTCTTAGTTTTTAATAGGAGTTCAGTTATTTTTCAGGTTGCCAGTAAAAAATGTGCTCTGCCAGTAAGCTTTTCCATGATTTGCCAGTAAAAAATGCTGCGGGAGGTTGGCAACACTGGCGGGGATGGTGACAACGCATTTTACTACTGTAGCTTTGCAGCCCTCTTTGTCACATGCCTGCTCATCTGACTATAAATGAACATAGTCACATAAGATAAAGCCTTTCTTGTTCTCCCCTCTTCTTTACAAATTCTTAAAGATTAACTCTGGGCGCAAATTTCATTGAAATACACCATATTACCAAGAGTATTGGGACACCTGCCTTTACACGCACATGAACTTTAATGGCATCCCAGTCTTAGTCCGTAGCGTTCAATATTGAGTTGGCCCACCATTTGCAGCTATAACAGCTTCACCTCTTCTGGGAAGGCTGTCCACAAGGTTTAGGAGTGTGTCTATGGCAATGTTTGACCATTCTTCCAGAAGCGTATTTATGAGGTCTGGCTCGCAGTCTCCACTCTAATTCATCTCAAAGGTGTTCTAAGGGGTTGAGGCAGGGAAGGGTTGGGCCAGGGGGCAGGGTGGCAATTGCCCCCCAGGCCACCCTAACTTACATTCAAAATGGTTGACGACCGCTGCCGCTCACACTTTTTTCTTCTTGGGGAGGAAGAAAGTAGGGGCCAGGCAAAGGGGGGGCACTGGCGAGGCTGCATTGGTGGGCACTGGTGAGGCTGCATTGGTGGGTGGTGAGCCTGCATTGATAGGCACTGGTGAGGCTGCATTGGTGGGTGGTGAGCCTGCATTGATGGGCACTGGTGAGGCTGCATTGGTGGGTGGTGAGGCTGCATTGATGCATTATTCTTGTTAAAGCTACTTTGTTGCTATTAACATTAAATTATGTTACCACATTGTATCATATTTGTCTTGCTTCATAACATCAATATCAGTTATAAAACCAGGTCGGCATGGATGGTGAGCTGATTCAGTGGTTCAATGGGCCACTTGACTGGACTTGCCCCCCAGGCCTAAGGCTGCCAGCCCTCCCCTGGGTTGAGGTCAGGACTCTGCGCAGGCCAGCCAAGTTCCTCCACCCCAAACTCGCTCATCCGTGTCTTTATGGACCTTGCTTTGTGCACTGGTCCAAATCATTTGGTGGAGGGGGGGATTAGGATGTGGGGTTGTTTTTCAGTGGTTGGGCCCCTTAGTTCCAGTGAAGGGAACTCTTAAGGTGTCAGCATACCAAGACATTTTGGACAATTTCATGTTCCCAACTTTGTGGGAAGAGTTTGGGGATGGCCCCTTCCTGTTCCAACATGACAGCGCACCACTGCACAAAGCAAGGTCCATAAAGACATGGATGAGTCCTGACCTTATCCCGATAGAACACCTTTGGGATGAATTAGAGCGGAGACTGTGAGCCAGGTCTTCTCATTCAACATCAGTGCTGACCTGACAAATGCACTTCTGGAAGAATGGTCAAACATTCCCATAGACACTCCTAAACCTTGTGGACAGCTTTCCCAGAAGAGTTGAAGCTGCAAAGGGTGGGCCAACTCAATATTGAACCCTACGGACTAAGACTGGAATGCCATTAAAGTTCATGTGAGTGTAAAGGCAGGCATCCCAACACTTTTGGTAATTTAGTGTATATTCCTCAATAGCCACAAAGGATAAAACCCCATTGGTAGATATTCAATGTGTCTGCAAACTGAGATATTTCCTTGTAAAAGTAGCAGTGACATCATCACTGTGCTGCACATAGCCTGTGTACAGAGAAAAGCTGTGGGCGGGACCTAGCAGGTTGCACCCACTAAAGAAAACTACAGGAGGGGGCGGAGAATAGCCAGTGATCGGTCTTTATTAGGCTTCAAAAGTAGGCGTTTCATAAGCCTGACAAATTGTGTGCACTGTGGCGCCTGGTAGTGTTACATGGTTGCGGTAGCATCACGTTAACACATTAGGTGCATTAATGTGTGCTCAAATTTCTTTGCACATCTTCAGGAACGTCCTGCAGGGAGCCAAAGTTTCACATACCTGCCTTCTGGGCTGGGCCTTTTGGATGAGACCGGAGGAATTGTTTATACCAGCCGGTTATCTTGCACTTGGGCACCCAAGCACTTACTTATTTTGCAGTCTTACTTGGGTGAACTTTGCTCTTTTTCCCCATGCATGTAGCACTCTCTGACATTTAGTAGGGTGTAGGTCCTCAGACTTGTACTGAAGGTCTTGGGTTGGAGGGCATATGGCCTTATGGTCAGGTTCTCCCCCTTCCATGGGGTCTCCCTTCTGTGGAGCCCCACCACCTAGTACTTGGGTAAACCTTGCATTTTTTGCGCATGCATGTAGCAGTCCCTCACAATTAGTAGGCTATAGGTCCTGGAACTTTCCTTGAAGGTCATGGTTTGGAAGGCATGTGACCTTATGGTCAGGTTCTCACCCTTCCATGAGGTCTCCCTTCCGGGGAGCCCCACCACCTAGTACTTGGGTGAACCTTGCACAGTTTCAGCATGTGCATGTAGCACTCTCTCACAATTAGTAGGGTGTAGGTCCTCAGACTTTCCCTAAAGGTCTTGGGTTGGAGAGTATTTGTGCCTTAAGGTCAGGTTTCCCCCTTCCATGGCTATGTCTAGCTTCTCTTACAATTAGTGAGAGACCCCATGGAAGGTTTCCCCCTTCCATGGGGTCTAGCTTCTCTCACAATTAGAGGGGTGTATGTCCTCGGACTTGCCCTGAAGGTCTTGGATTGGAGGGCATGTGGTCTTATGGTCAGGTTCTCCCCCCTACTACAGAGCCCGGGTCCCTTTGACACAAATATAATAATCAACCCACACAGGGCATTTACCAAGCTTCATTAAAGCTTCAAAAAAGCATCAAAAACACTCAAAAAAAGAATATTAAAGTGGCAGGTGCTTTAATGTGTGTTAAAGTCGAAGCAAGTGTAAATTAACCCTTACAGATAGCTACAATGATCAATAGTGTCAGTGGGAACTTATCTGAGGGGCAGAAATTGCTCATCGCTCAGGGACCCCTAGCAACTTTTGGAGGAACCCTAGAGTTCCATAGAACCATGGTTGAGAAACCCTGAATGAGAACCTTCACAGACAAAGAGACTGGGCAAGGTCTTCCAACCTGGAGCCCCGATTGGTATTCCCAGCTGATGATCTCAGCTCAGGAGGAGGGAGGGATTGGAGGGGATTTGGCGTCTTCACCTTGCCTTGGATGCTACAGAACCTTGTCCTGCTAAAGTCCTCCCCAGAGTTTGCCCCATGCACACTGTAGCCATGTACCGCCACTAGCAGATAGAACAATCCTTGTACCGCTGCCACATTTGATCTGCCAGGCTGATTTCCCTTGCAGCATGCGATAATGTCTGTAACATCGCTTCTTCGCGGTCACTTAGTGTGATTTAATGATTTTCTGCCTGTGACCTCAGCGGCTCTGTTGCTGTGGAAATGCTACAGTAACGTGCCATGTTTGAACTTCTCACAGCCCTGGCGCTGGCCTGGGTAGTTTAGTGTTTATTTATAGCCTGGGTAAGCACAGGTGGGATATCCACTCTGCGTCCCCAACGGGTGGTATCATGTATTGGAGGCCAGGGAGGACGTGCCAGCCTAGAGGGCAACTTGTTTCTTGCTAATCAGAATCGCTGGAGCCAACCGCCGCTGGTCCACTTAGAAACCTCCTGGATTCACGGGGATATTCCAATTACAGAAACTGGTGATTAAGGGCTTGCACACACCATGCATGTGTGGAGGTGTGCCGAAAAATGCAGTTCAATAGACATGGTGTAAACAAGCCCTTAACCAGAGACGCAGCTTGAAGCTCGTGGGCCCCGATGCAAAAGTTGACCTGGGGCCCCCACTGCTACTACCGCATGCAAAGATATTCCAAGTGGCTAAAGAGTTATTTCAAAGCTTTATTTACATATTGAGAGGGTAATTCAAAATATTTTGGGCGCTTACCCTATATACATCAATCAGAAAATATATTTTTTAAAAATTCCTTGTGCACATGTATAATAAATAGGTAAAAATGTAAGGCAGCATGGGCTACCTGGAGCATGGGAGGGGTCTCAGTTGTGACCCTTGGGACCCCTATTGCTACGCCCTTAAACCCACAACAGTAAAATCTGTCTGTATATGCTGAATAGCATGCTTGCTATACTCACTGTGTAACGCAGGGGTGTCAAACTGGAGGCCCTCCAGCTGTTGCAGAACTACAAATCCCATCATGCCTCTGCCTGTGGGAGTCATGCGTGTAGCTGTCAGCCTTTGCAATGCCTGATGGGACTTGTAGTTCCGCAACAGCTGGAGGGCCGGCAGTTTGACACCTGTAAGGGGGTTAATCCTCTGTATTGTGTAAAAAGGCTGTTTGATCTAGTATGGCCAGATACTTCCTTCTTGCCCTGTCTACTATATTAGATTATAATACATGCAGGCAGCGTGGAAAGGTTGCACATGCTCTGTTCGATCTTCCTGTTTCACATGGACACAGACTGCAGTGCATTTCTAGAGGCAGTGATTGTTTATTTGTGAACTGAGCACATCATTGGCAAAGCACCAATCAGCTCTGGCCGGATTGTGGGTGAAGGGTCACTGATGCAAAGGAAGTTACATCATCAGAGAGTGAAATCTCCTCCCACATGAACACTGGGGAAGCCCTGGCTACTTGCAGTTTATCACCTGACCTCAATATACAGAAGATGGGAAAAAAAAGGTATATGGCAGCAGTATTTTGATAGAAGCTGTGTGCACTGTGGGAGGGCGGCTGAGTTGTCTTTATATTGCTGGGTTTAGTAACACTTTAACTACTTTCCACCCAGGCCCTGGCATTCCTCTCCGACATGTCAAAATCATCATTTTGTTTTGCTAGAAAATTACTCAAAACCCCCAAACATTATATATATATATATATATATATTTATTTATTTATTTCAGGTACTTATATAGCGCCGTCAATTTACGCAGCGCTTTACATATACAATGTACATTCACATCAGTCCCTACCCTCAAGGAGCTTACAATCTAAGGTCCCTAACTCACATTCATACATATACTAGGGCCAATTTAGACAGGATCTAATTAACCTCACAGCATGTCTTTGGAGTGTGGGAGGAAACCGGAGTACCCGGAGGAAACCCACGCAGGCACAGGGAGAACATGCAAACTCCAGGCAGGTAGTGTCGTGATCGGGATTCGAACCAGCGACCCTTTTACTGCTAGGCGAAAGTGCTACCCACTACACCACTGTGCTGCCCAAATATATATATATATTTTTTTAGCAGAGACCCTAGGGAATAAAATGGCGACCCTTGCAATTTGTTATGTCACATGGTATTTGCGCAGCAATTTCTCAAACACTATTTTTTTTTAAAACAATACACTTTAATGAATTTAAAAAAAAACACAATTTTACCACATTTTTTTTTGTATAATGTGAAAGATGATGTTTCGCAAAGTGAATAGTTACCTAACATCTCATGCTTTAAAATTGCGCACACTTGTGGAATGGCGCCAAACTTAAAAATCTCCATAGGCGACGCTTTAACATTTTTACAGGTTGCCAGTTTAGAGCTACAGAGGAGGTCTAGCGCTAGAATTATTGCTCTCGCTCTAATGTTCCCGGCAATACCTTACATGTGTGGTTCGAACGCTGTTTACATATGCGGGCGCGACTTACGTATGTGTTCGCTTCTGCGTGCGAGCATGAGAGGATGGGGACGTTTTAAAAAAAATTTTTATTATTATAATTTGTTTTATGTTATTATTTTTATTTTTACACTGTCCCTTTAAGTTTTTATCACTTTTAATCATATTACAATACATGTAACCATTCCTTGTAATAGGAATAAGACAGGACAGGTCCTCTTTATGGAGACATTTGGGGCAAATAAGATACTAATAATAATACCTTTCTTTACCTTACCTTATTTTAGACCTTGTGATGTCATCACTGGGGCTCTGAGCTTCTCTATGCAATGCAGGCAGATCATGGTTGGTGGGAGGAGCTGGCAGAGTGCCGTATAGCACTCTGAGTCAGTGGCTGTTAAAATAGGAACATTGGGGTTGATGTACTGAAGGCAAATATACAGTGCACTTTGTGGTTGCACTCTGATGGGCATTTGCTCCAGAGCTTAGTAAATGTGGGAAAGCTTCACTTTGCAAAGTATACCCAATCACATGCAAGGAAAATAAAAAATAACATTTTTGCTTGAACATGATTGGACGATTAGGGTTAGATTAGCATTAGGGTAGGGTTTAGGGCCAGGGATGTCCCCCTTACATTGGTGGTCAGTGGGAAGAATGCTCCTTACATTGGTGGTCAGTGGGAAGAATGTTCCTTACATTGGTGGTCAGTGGGAAGAATGCTCCTTACATTGGTGGTCAGTAGGAAGAATGCTCCTTACATTGGTGATCAGTGGGAAGAATGTTCCTTACATTGGTGGTCAGTGGGAAGAATGTTCCTTACATTGGTGACCAGTGGGAAGAATGCTCCTTACATTGGTGGTCAGTGGGAAGAATGCTCCTTACATTGGTGGTCAGTGGGAAGAATGCTCCTTACATTGGTGGTCAGTGGGAAGAATGCTCCTTACATTGGTGATCAGTGGGAAGAATGATCCTTACATTGGTGATCAGTGGGAAGAATGCTCCTTACATTGGGGGTCAGTGGGGAGAATGTCCCTTACATTGGTGATCAGTGGGAAGAATGCTCCTTACATTGGTGGTCAGTGGGAAGAATGCTCATGGATCTAAGCAGATACCATCAGATAGAAGGACAATTCATCACATCTTAAGGAACCCCTAGCAACCTCTGGAGGATCCCTTGTTAAGAATGGCTGGTATAGAGTGCTCACCATTTGCTGTACCATATTTTGTTTTTCCAATGAAGCCCCTTCAGGCCATGCTGTGTCATTCATGTGAGTAGTCTACACCTTACAACACAGGATGGTTCCTGGTTTGCACCCGGATTCTTTTCTCTGTGTGCAGTCTCCGGTTTTTATTGTTGCCGGCGTCCCCACTGGTTAGAATTTTCCTCACTTCCTGTTGTATGCTTGGAACAGGAAGTCCCTTTCACCAGCAGTAAGTGCCCAATGGAGGTTTGTACCCTACACTTACTCTATCCAATTAAAAAAAAAATGAAAAATTAATTTCCATTGTAATATTATATCTGATATCTCTTCATCTGATATCTATGGAAACAATGTTTGCTTTTTTTTTTTTCTCCTTCGTATTATTTTCATTCTGTTTACTGCTGTCAGGATCGCAGAGCTCAGCCCATCGCCATAACACGGATCCATACCGCATCGCCCCGAGCGCCAACCTAGATACTCACAATGTACGGCTAATGAGCGGAGGAAGATCTGTGACTTCATGGCTCATAGAGCTGCCCACAATCCGGAGATACAATGTATCAGGACTTCCCATCGGGGCGAAGACGGAGAGAGACGATATTTACTAAACAAATTCTTGCGTTACTTTGTGGCTCCTTAGAACTGGCAGGATTGGTTTTGGGAGTTCAGTGCCGGATTTTTCGGCTCAAGGATTTTGGCCACCAAACAAGTTGTATATAAAGAGTTGGTGTTGGCTGAGCGTAACCTGGCACTCCATACGGGTGTGGCCTATTGTACGTGTTTATTACACCTGCCGCTAGGACTCCCTGGGGGTGGGGTCCAAGCTCTTTATTAGGAGGGGCTTATGGTATATTTTACAAATATTTGAGAGCCGAAACCTCCCCCACCTATCAGTGCGCGCCCCTGCATCAGGGCCCTATCAGAGTCATCCCTTACTTCAGATTCCTCATCAGAGCCCCCCCCCCTTATGTCCCCATTTATATCAGGGTTCCTATTAGGGTCCCCCTTACACCAGGATGCCCATCAGAGTTTTCTTTACATCAAAGTCCCCATCAGAGTCCCCCTAACATCAGAGCCCCCCCCCCTTATGTCAGGGTCTCATCAGAGTCCCCATTTATATCAGGCAACCGTCAAAGCCCCCCTTACAGCAGGGTCCTCATCAGAGTTCCCCCCTTATGTCAGGGTCTCATCAGAATCCCCTTTACATCAGGGTCCCCATAAAAGTCCTTCTTACATCAGGGTCCCCATCAGAGCCCTCTCTTATGTCAGGGTCCTGTCATAGTCCCCATTAAAATCAGGGTGCCCATTAGAGTCCCCTTTGCATCAAAGTCCTTGTCCAAGTCCTTTTTACATTAGGGTGCCCATCAGAGTCCCCTTTAGATTAGAGTCTCCCTTACATTAGGGTGCCTATCAGAGTCTTCTTTACAGCAAAGTCCCCATCAGAGTCTTCCTTACATCAGAGTCCCCCTAACATCAGGGTCTCATCAGAATCCCCATTTATATCCAGGTGCCCATCAGCGTACCCTTTACATCAAAGTCCTCGTCCAAGTCATCAGGGTTCCCATAAGAGTCCTTCTTACATTAAGGTCCTCAACAGGGTCCCCCTCACATTAGGGTTCCCATCAGAGTCCCCTTTACACTAGAGTCCCCCTTACATCAGGGTGCCCATCAGAGTCTTCCTTACATCAGAGTCCCCCTAACCTCTGGGTCCTCATCATAATCCCACCTTGTGTCAGGGTTTCGTCCCCATTTATATCAGGGTCCCAGTCAAAGTCTCCCTTACATCAGGGTTCTCATCAGAACTCCCGCCCCCCCCCCTTATGTCAGCGTCTCCTCAAAGTCCTAATTACATCAGGGTGCCCATAAAAGTTCCCTTTACATCAGGGTCCTCATCAGAGTCACCCCTTTTGTCAGGGCCCCTATCAGAGTCCTTCTTACATTAGGGTCCTCAACAGAGTCTACCTTACATCAGGATCCCCATCAGAGCCCCCTCTTATATCAGGGTCCCCATTTAAGTCCCTCTTATATCAGGGGGGCCTTCAGAGTCATCCCTTATTTCAGTCCCCACTTATATCAGTGACCCAATTAGAGTCCTCCTTACATTAGGGTTCCCATCAGAATCCCCCTTACACCAGGGTCCCCATCAGAGCCACCCCTTTTGTCAAGGTCACTATTAGAGTCCCCATTTATTTCTTAGTCCCCCTTACATCAGGGTCCCTATTAGATTCCCTTTTTATATCAGAATCCCCATCAGAGTCGTCGTCCGTCCGTTCCCCCCCCCCCCCCCGCTACACAGTCCGAGTGCAGGTTGAAGGAACCTGAAGAAGAGAACATAGGCAACCTCTGATGACCTTAATATTCAATCTGTGCACATTCAGGATATTCCACTGACCCTGCTAGAAGACTGTGATGTCACTGCCTTGCCTCTCCGTCTCATCCAATCAGTGAATACTTTGCATTCAATAAGAAGATGCAAAGTATTCTCTTAACAGTGTGGCCAGCGGCCGACCTCCGGTGCTCACAATGCAGCAGGGCAGCTGCATGGCATGGGACCTGGAAGCTGAGATCACTGGAATAGCAGTGTAGTAGGGGTGTAGTAGTGGTGTATTAGTGGTGTAGTAGCGGTGTAGTAGTGGTGTATTAGCGGTATAGTAGTGATGTATTAGCGGTGTAGTAGTGGTGTAGTAGGGGTGTAGTAGTGGTGTAGTAGGGGCGTAGTAGTGGTGTAGTAGTGGTGTAGTAGGGGTGTAATACCAGTGTAGTAGTGGTCTAGTAGCGGTGTAGTAGTGGTGTAGTAGGGGTGTAATACCAGTGTAGTAGTGGTGTAGTGGTGGTGTCTATACAGTGATTTCCTGGGATCCCACAGGTCTGGTATATACTGTAAATTGTTACATTGGTCCATGTATTACTATCCATATCTGTATATATATATATATGTATATGTATTTTCCTCTTTAATTTACTATATGGCTTGCATAGAAATTTTATAGGCTTATATTTTTTTCTGAAAGTGGAGTTGCCCTTTAACATGCTTGGGATAAACATTGGTCAAGTAAAAGAAAAAAAAAATGATGACTCCATGAACCACTTGGTTCTTTTTTTGCCATTGGTCTATATTTCTCTGTTTCCCAAACAACACCGCCCCCTACTGGCCAAGTCTGCATGCTTAATATATTAGGGTTCAAGAGGATTTCCGGTCATAAGATGCTGTAGCTGCTGACTTTTATTAACCACGCACTTACCAGTGCAGGGATCCAGCGCTGTCCTCACCGGGGCCGGTACTTTGCTGGTCATCAGACCCCCTGGTGCTGCCATCTTGCTGGTGGAAAGCTGTCTGTGACGTCCTACTGGCTCACAGCCAGCTCCCCACTGCGCATGCGCGAGTCTCGCTGTGCTTTCCGAATGGAGCCGCAGCCTCCCGGGATGCTTGACGTGTCCCAAGAGATTTCAGATGGGGGTGATAAGTGAATGAGTGAATGGACGTTCCTTTTTTTTAGGCTTTAACAAGCCAATGCCCCCAATATTTTCACCCCTCACTCTCATACATAAAGGTGTTTTTGCAGGCTTGAATTCAGCAGGAATAGTAACACATCCAGATGTCCAAGGCAGGCGAGTCGTAATTCCCGAAGGGGCGAGCTGCATTCGGCGTGTCCCTGGTGCTATTCACTTGATTATCAACATGTCAGTGGGTGACGCTGACCTTGAAAAGTCGCGATTGCAGCGTTTTCAGCTGCCGGATTGCAGACAGGGAGGCGAATCTTCCTAGATTTTGTGTGGCGGGTCTCGGAGGAGCATGAGAGCAGCACAGAACATGTAAACACACCGTGACTGCACTGCCAATACCGAGAGCTCATTACCCCCGGCACACACCCACGCCGACAGGGACCGCTGGTGGCAGAGGAACCGGATTGGGGAATTAAACCCCCCCTCCCCCCTCCAGCATTGTGCCAGGCTGCTGTCATAGACTGAAATAAACTGGAACACGCAGGAGATGCTCAGGTCAGATCTGCTAACAAAGAGCAAGCCAAGGGAATTAAGTGATTGCAGGAAAATCATGAAATGATCCGACAAATAAAGATCATCAGAGACTCATAGGGATCAATAATAAAATGTGTACTCCGGATCCACCGTCATGGCAAACATGGCATCTGCTAAGTCATAAAGATATTCAATGAACCCGTACCTCCTTCCTTCCCTTCATTTTATGCTTTTCTATCCTTTTCTTTCCCTTCGTCACTTCTCCTTTTCTGCTTCCCTTTCTTCATTTTATTCTCTGTCAAATCTTGTTTTCTTCTTCAATTTCCTATCTCTCTCCCTACTCTCTTCTTTTGTCCTTACAGTCCTATCTACTTATCTCTTCCCTTCCCTTCTCTTCTCCTCTCTAGTTTTCCTTCTCTTCTTCTTCTTCTTATTATACAGGATTTATATAGCGCCGACAGTTTGCGCATCGCTTTACAATATTAGGGCAGACAGTACAATTACAATACAATTCAATACAGGAGGAATCAGAGGGCCCTGCTCGTTAGAGCTTACAATCTAAGAGGGAGGGTTAAATGATACGAAAGGGCAGTAAACTGCGGGGGATGAGCTGATTGAGAAAATAAGGAGTGTAGTTGTTAGGTGGCGGCAGGATAGGCTTCCCTGAAGAGAAAAGTTTTCAGGGATCGCTTGAAGGTGGATAGATTTGGGGACATTCTGACCGATTGGGGTAGGGAGTTCCAGAGGATGGGAGAGGCTCGGGAGAAGTCTTGGAGACGAGTATGAGAGGAGGTGATGAGGGAGCTGGAGAGCAGGATGTCTTGGGAGGAGCGAAGAGGATGGTTAGGTTGGTATTTTGAGACAAGGTTGGTTTTGTTCCCACTCTAATCTTTTCCTCTTTTCTTTTTCTACCTCTCCTCTCCTTTTTCTTTTCCTATCTTTTTTCCTACCTATGCTCTATTCTTCTTCCACTTCCCTACCTCTCCTCTCTGTCTTTTCCTCTCCTGTATATTTCCTCCCTTTTCATACCCCTGTCTTTCCCTCTACACTCTCTGTTCTCTCTCTCCTTTCTTTTTCTTCTCCTCTCTTTTCAACTTCTCTTTTCCTCCATCTTCTAATCCCTCTTTTTTTCTCACCCTTTTCCTTTCCTCTCTTTTTCTTCTCTTTTCTATTTTCCTCTCCTGTCTCTTCCTCCTTTTCCTCTCTTATGTTCCCAATCTAATCTTTCACTCTCTCTCTCTTTTCCTTTTCCTCTTTTCTTTTTCCTCTCTCTCTCTTTTTCCCTCCCTTTACATTTCACCTCTCCTCCCTCTTTACTATCTCCAATATGCCGCCTCTGATGACGTCTCAATGACGAAACGCGTAAGCCGGAGATAGGTGCGCGATTGCGTCACGTCGTACGAGTTTACTCCCGGGTTTAGTATCGGCTGTTTTGGTACGCACGCCGTCACTGTACGAGACGGCTGCATGGGACTGCATTGGAAGTGTTTGTATTCTTTTCCTTTTCCTCTTTTCTTTTTCTTCTCTCTCTCTTTTTCCCTCCCTTTACATTTCATCTCTCCTCCCTCCTTACTATCTCCAATATGCCGCCTCTGATGACGTCTCAATGACGAAACGCGTAAGCCGGAGATAGGTGCGCGATTACGTCACGTCATACGAGTTTACTCCCGGGTTTAGTATCGGCTGTTTTGGTACGCACGCCGTCACTGTACGAGACGGCTGCATGGGACTGCATTGGAAGTGTTTGTATTATTTTCCTTTTCCTCTTTTCTTTTTCTTCTCTCTCTCTTTTACCCTCCCTTTACATTTCATCTCTCCTCCCTCTTTACTATCTCCAATATGCCGCCTCTGATGACGTCTCAATGACGAAACGCGTAAGCCGGAGATAGGTGCGCGATTACGTCACGTCGTACGAGTTTACTCCCGGGTTTAGTATCGGCTGTTTTGGTACGCACGCCGTCACTGTACGAGACGGCTGCATGGGACTGCATTGGAAGTGTTTGTATTTAAAATACTAAGCTAGTAAGCCCTCGCGCCACTCTCCGTGACAACTCTGTGTAACTAAAATGTGACTCCCTAACGGGTGGTGAATATATAAATACGTGTGATAAGGTAGGTTGCTGCAATACCTAATATATAGCACAATATATATGTATTTATCATCTTCTATACTATTTGTTTGTTTTTAGCTCTGCCAATAGTGCATAATGGAGCTCCTTATATACTTTTATAGTTCATAAATCCTTCTTTTATAAGGAATCACGCTATGAGTCCCCATCCTTCTCATTTCTAACCCTTGCATGTCGGAGTGCTTTGGATACCATCTTATCTGCATAGCGGGGGGTCCATCCCTTGGAGTGATACCAGCACCAGAGATGGCTTACATGAGGTTTACCCCTGCAGGGGTGCCGTTATCTGGCAAGTGGGGACCCCAGAGGGGAGCACAAGTGGACTTCACATCCTTGCGCAATACGTAACCTGCATTGCACAAAGCGCTTGACGGATTCTTTTATCACATCCTAAGGGAATCTCTGGGACTCTGTGAACTCTGATGGGCATTTTTCTAATGATACTATGATCTACCTCTCCTATGAATTTGAATACCCTGGACTTTTATTTGCCTGCCAAAATCAGTTTCCATCTTTTTGTGGATCTTAAGGGAGAACGCACGCCTATTAACTTTCTCATTTTCATTGAAATTGCATATTTTTTTTTATTTTTTTTTTTTTATTTGCATTGATTGAAATAGGTGATATTGACTTTATATGTTTCAGCATTTGATTTTTTGAGTGATTTTTTTTTTTTGCCAGTTTGGATTAAAACATGCACACACAGGATCTACATATATGTAATTTATTAACTAAGCACACAGCACTTTTTTGCACATATTTATTGCATGTATTGCACTTTATTGATTAGCACTTTTACATATAGGCAGCGCCACGTTCCCTCTTTCTTATATCTATCGCTGGCTACCTCTATCTTCCTAGGGAAGGCAGCAGCCCATCTGACATAGCATCCTAAGCGCAGAGTAATATGCATTTCCTTTCTTGACGCGGGGGACATTGTTTTTTTATTTTTAAATAAAGTCATTGCCAAAAACTATCTCTGTGTTTCTATTACTTTTTGACATGTTTTGGTGAATGAGTAGGGGTACTATGTACCCCTACTCAATCACATTGGGGGGGCGGGATCTGGGGGCCCTCTTGTTAAAGGGGGTTTTCAGATGCCGATAAGCCCACCGTACGCAGACCCCCACTACCACAGCCCAGGGTAGTAGGGATGAGGCCCTTGTCCCCATCAGCATGGGGTGCAGCTCACCCCAAAGCTCCCACCCCCCCCCCCCCCCATTGTGGGGGGCATTTGGCTGGTATGGTGCAGGAGGGGGGCTGCCCGCTTATCCCCCCTTTCCTGGCCTGCCAGGCTGCATGCGCGGGCCTGGTATGGACTCGGTGGGGTGGGGGGGTGGACCCTACGCCGTTTTTTTTTTCACTTTTTAATTTCTAGTAATATTTTTTTTTATTCAGCTGTCAGCTGGGAAGCCCATTGAGAGCAAATGAAGGATGCCGCGCCTGGCTTCCCTACCTGCTCCTTAACCAGCTATTCACTATGCCCTTATTGGGCAAAGCTTTGCCCAATAAGGGCTCAGAATGCACTGTGCAGCACGCAGTGCATTGCACGGAGTTCAGCGGGTGTTCGGGTGCAAATTCGGTTGTTTGCCGAATGGGTGAACAGGCGATGTTTGGGCCTAACTTTTGCGCGAACCATTCGCCTAACTCTAAATACAGTATCTCACAAAAGTGAGTACACCCCTCACATTTTTGTAAATATTTTATTCTATCTTTTCATGTGACAACACTGAAGAAATGACACTTTGCTACAATGTAAAGTAGTGAGTGTACAGCTTGTATAACAGTGTAAATTTGCTGTCCCCTCAAAATAACTCAACACACAGCCATTAATGTCTAAACCGCTGGCAACAAAAGCAAGTACACCACTAAGTGAAAATGTCCAAATTGGGCCCAATTAGCCATTTTCCCTCCCCGGTGTCATGTGACTCGTTGGTGTTACAAGGTCTCAGGTGTAAATGGGGAGCAGGTGTGTTAAATTTGGTGTTATCGCTCTCACTCTCTCATACTGGTCACTGTAATTTTAACATGGCACCTCATGGCAAAGAACTCTCTGAGGATCTGAAAAAAAGAATTGTCGCTCTACATAAAGATGGCCTAGGCTATAAGAAGATTGCCAAGACCCTGAAACTGAGCTGCAGCACGGTGGCCAAGACCATACAGCGGTGTAACAGGACAGGTTCCACTCAGAACAGCGCCTCACCACGGTCGACCAAAGAAGTTGAGTGCTGTGCTCAGCGTCATATCCAGAGGTTGTCTTTGGGAAATAGACGTATGAGTGCTGCCAGCATTGCTGCAGAGGTTGAAGGGGTGGGGGGTCAGCCTGTCAGTGCTCAGACCATATGCCGCACACTGCATTAAATTGGTCTGCATGGCTGTCGTCCCAGAAGGAAGCCTCTTCTAAAGATGATGCACAAGAAAGTCCACAAACTGTTTGCTGAAGACAAGCAGACAAATGACATGGGATACTGGAACCATGT
>BLSH010107204.1:602812-617294 GCA_018402905.1 Glandirana rugosa
ATATTTGTTACAATGAAACATAGAGAGATAGAGGACAGACTAGTTAACATTGATCAGACAGGAGATAGAGAGATACAAAGTAACATTGTTTATAAACATTGATCAGATGGGAGATAGAGAGATACAAGGTAACATTGTTTATAAACATTGATCAGATGGGAGATAGAGACATACAAAGTAACATTGTTTATAAACATTGATCAGACAGGAGATAGAGAGATACAAAGTAACATTGTTTATAAACATTGATCAGACAGGAGATAGAGAGATACAAAGTAACATTGTTACTTCTGTATGTACAAGTTAAAAAGTAAACGTTGTTCCTATTTAATCCCTATAGTAGGCTAACCCCTTATTTAAGAGAAGATAAAACTGATTTGATTTTATTAATGAACCATAATTTGAAAAGCAACGTTTAGAATTTTTTGACATAAGCTATGCCAGGGCCCACCTATGACTTCCCTCCATACAAGTATCAGAAGGATCTGCGGCAGAGATGGCTGCGATGTGCCAACGTCGGCAGAATGACAGATCCCCGGGGGCGCACACCCAGCACCCCTCCCAGGAGGGGTCCCAATGTATCGGCAGTCAGGAGCCATCCTCACCTTTATAAAACGGCTTTCACATTCTGAGTCAGCCGGTCGTCGTGCAGCCGCCGTGAATCCCAGAGATTGAAGCGGCTTTCCTGAGGCTTCCCCGCAGATTTTCACTTATTTCTTTCCGATCCGTCGGATTATTTGTCTTTTTTACTTTCAGAGTTACATTTTCTTTTAGAGCCGGGCCCGGCTAGAAGAAATATTGCAGCCCCCTTACCTCAAGTGACTTATCTTACTTATGTATTTTTTTTTTTCATCGGCCAGAAATGTTAGAGAGCGCGGTCACACGTGGCGGTGACGCATGTTACGTGCATTGGTGTGCATTGTGCTTGGGGATGTGCATTGCACCAGATTTGCTCTGTAGGCAGCCCATTCATTTTAAATGGTCAGCCTTATTGTACATTGACAGGCAGGAAAACCTATGAATGTGATTGGCTGAATAGGCCCTGATGCAGAACTATGGTTGTTTTGTAAATTTAAATAAAGTTTAAAAAAAATGGCAATACGCACCTTCAATCCAGAGCTTTCCATGCAGTAATGACTGAGACCTGCTGGGATGAATGAGAGAGTGGACTTTGACTTTTATCTGTATAAATATATATATATATTATTTTCAATTAGGATCCATGCAGCTTTTGCTAAACTCCTGCTATTTTGCACAGTAAATGACTAGGATATATATATACACACTGTAGAGCTGCACGATTAATCGTTAAAAAATTGCAATCTCGATTCAACCCCCCAACATGATCTTAATCCGGCATTTCCACGATTCATGTAACAAGTGCAGAGCAGTTCCCTGCTCACAGAGATCCCAAAAAAAAAAAAAAGCAGCTGGCAATGTTTATCAACAACATTGCTCAGCACTGAAAAAGAGATAAAAAGAAACATTCTACCTTTCTGTTCATTTACAGATCAAAGGGATGAATTTCGGTCTGCAAATGAGGTCAGTTTAACCACTTAAAGCGGAGTTCCGCCCACCCCTCTCCCAAAATAAAAGTCTGCAGCTACACATACTGTAGCTGCTGACTTTTAACCACTTCAGCCCCAGAAGGATTTCACACTTTAGGACCAGAGCACTTTTTGTGTCGCTTTAACTGACAATTGCGCGGTCGTGCGACGTTGCACCCAAACAAAATTTGCGTCCTTTTTTCCCCACAAATAGAGCTTTCCTTTGGTGGTATTTGATCACCGCTGCGTCATTTCTGATCATCGCTATAAACAAAAGAAGAGCGACAGTTTTGCAAAAAAAAACAAATTTCTTACTTTTTGCTAAAATCCAAATCCAAAAACAAAAATATAAAAAAACATTTTTTTCATCGGTTTTGGCCGATTTATATTCTTCCTCATATTTTTGGTAAAAAAAAATCGCAATTGACGTTTATTGATTGGTTTGTGCAAAAGTTGCCGCGTTTACAGATGATGAGAATTAATTTCTGGGGTTTTTATTTATTTATTTATTTATTTTTTTACTAGTAATGGTGGCGATCTGCGATTTTTAGCGGTACTGTGATATTGTGGCGGACATGTCAGACCATTTTGACACTTCTTTGGGACCATTGGCATTTATACAGCGTTCAGTGCTATAAAAATGCACTGATTACTGTGTAAATTAAATTGGCAGTGAAGGGGTTAACCTGGAAGGGACGCTCTAAGGGTTAACTGTGTTCCCTGGGCGTGTTCTTACTGTGTGTGGGCTGGGCTGGCTGGGGGAAGGGAGTGATCAAGGCTCCCATATACAGGAAGCCTGTGATCACCGCCCTACCCCTCTATGAGAACGGAGATACATACACGGACCTCCATTCTCTCACTGCGGGGGGGCATCGCGGGTAGCCGGCGGTCATCGAGTCCACCCTACGCGCTCCCTGGCCCTCCCCCCAACACAGTGAGCGCATGAGTGCGCCTCCGGCGGCGTACATGCGCTCACAATACTAGTTATCGCGGTCGCCGTCCTGTGATGGCGTTTCGCGATAATGAGCCACCTTACCGCCGTCACGGCAAGTGGTTAATAATTGGGCACTTACCTGTCTTGGAGTCAAGCAATGTTGGCATCACAGCCAATGATTCCATCGGCTGTCGAGGGCTGCTGCTGCCATTGCCGGTACGGGAACTGGCAGTGAAGACTTGCGGCTTCACAGTCGGTTCCCAACGTGCTGCGCTCTCTTACTGACCCCACGGCAGGGGAAGGGGGAGGGAGGAGGAGGGGACCGGACGTTTGCTGCACCTCACCGCGGCGAGGTCCGACGGAAGTGGGGACAGGGTACCTGAGAAAAACAGGTACCTGCTCCCCCCTTCCCGCTGAAAGGTGTCAAATGTGGCACTGGAGGGGGGGGGGGGAGGAATCAGATAAGCAGAAGTTCCACTTTTTGGTGGAACTCGGCTTTAACCGCTTCCGGACCGGCTCGGGTACATTTACTGCTGCTGAGTGGCAAGATATCGTGAATCGCCATTTAAAAACAGCAGCTCGCTCGTACGTGGCTAGCGGACAGGAGCGGTCACCAGCGGCACGCTCTCATGCCCGCCGCACTCTCCAGCAGTGTGGCCGCAGGTCGGGCGGACTCGATGTCCGCCGGCTACCCGCAATCGCCTAGCACAGAAGAAAAACGGGGAACCGTCGATGTAAGTTCCCCGCTCTGTCAGTGGGCATTTAAGAGATCTACTGATTCCTGTCACTGGGATCAGTTAGATCTCTTATGCCCCTGGCAGCCCAACCCCCCCACAGTTAGAACACGCCTAGGGAACACAGTTAACCCCTAGATCTCCCCCTGCAGGTTAACCCCTTCCCTGCCAATGACATTTACACAGTAATCAATGGATATTTAAATTTCTGATCTCTGTATAAATGTCATTGGTCCCAAAAAAAGTGTCAAAAATATCCGACATGTCCGCTGCAATATCGCAGTCCCGATATAAATCGCTGATCGCCGCCATTACTAGTAAAAAAAAGAAAAATTGTAAAAACGCCAGAAATGAATTCTCATGGTTTGTAAACGCGACAACTTTTGCGCAAACCAGTCAATAAAGGCCGAACGCAATTTTTTTTACCACAACTATGAGGAAGAATATAAATTGGCCAAAACTGATGAATAAATAAAATTTTTTTTAATATATATATATATATATATTTTTTTTGGATTTGTATTTTAGAAAAAGTAAAAAATATTGTGTTTTTTTTTTTTCAAAATTGTCACTCTTTTTTTTTGTTTATAGCGGTGATCAGAAATGACGCAGAGGGGATCAAATACCACCAAAAGAAAGCTCTATTGGGGGGGGGGGAGTGCGTCAATTTCATTTGGGTATAATGTCGCATTACCGCGCAATTGTCAGTTAAAGCGACGCAGTGCTGAATCACAAAAAGTGCTCTGGTCATAATGTGGGAAATCCTTCCGGTCCTTAAGTGGTTAAAAACCAGGCCTTTTTCTGGTACTTATTAAAATCAGTATTTTTGCTACAAAATTACTTAGAACCCCTAAACACTATATATATATATATATATTTAGCAGAGACCTTAGAGAATACAATGGCAGTCGTTGCAATATCTTATATCGCACTATATTTGCGCAGCGGACTTTCAAATTCAATTTTTTGGGAAAAAATACACTTCAATTAAGTAATAAAAAAAAAAAAACGAAACAGTAAAGTTTGGCCAATTTTTTTGTATAACGAGAAAGATGTTATGCCGAGAATCGTGATCTTTAAACTAAGCAAAAAAAAAAAAATTGTGATTCCCATTTTATCGAGAATCCTGCAGCTCTAATATACAGTATATAGGCATAAGGCCAAGTGTACCAGATAACCAGATCAGGGGTCTAATGTATTCTTGTATTCTCACTCTAGGGAAGTAAAAGGTCAATCCACCAAGAAACTGAAAAATCTTTTCATATACTTGCCGTAATTTTGCTTTCCTGGTGCCCTTCCATGGCAGAATACCTGTGATAAGCTCCGCCTCCTAACCACAAATATGCTGCCTTGTGGGTACCAGGAAAATGATATTTTCGTTGTTAGTGGGATCTGTTGGGTTGAGACAACTGCAGGTCTCTTCTTTCACCTGGGAGATCCAGTGCTCTGCTTCAGTACTTGCACAGAATTGCGCACTTTTCCCGACACGCCAAGAAATGCGCTGCCCTTTAGCAGATGCACAGCGGTGCCATTAATTGTTGCATCTGCAAACGTGCAACACCAAACTGCATGGTGATAGTGCACCATGCGGCCAGGAGCGGTGCATGTCCTGTATTGACATGAATGGGCTCCACCACACGCAACGTGCAGAGGAACGCTCCCCCGCGCTTGGTCGCACCTGTAGGTGTAAACCAAGCCGCAGAGCTTTGGGTGAACCTGCCCACCTTGGGGTGTTCTCAGTTCTCCCGCTGCCTTTTACATAATATGGAATAGATTAAAAATTCAAGGGGAATTGTGGGATTGTTTGCCCGTTGTTGGGTCAGGTGTGCCCCTGAAGCCGCATCTCACCGGCGCTTTGTCAGTTGCACTCTGACATCATCGCCTACAATGCAGGACCAGCAGTCCTGCATTGTGAGGATGCCAAGGGCCCACCCCCAACCCGCACCATTGGAAAGACAAGGAGGGCGCTGGCTGCAGGGGAGAGTGAGGGATGGGGGGGGGGGGGGGTGTAGTGATTTTGAATTGAACCTGAAAATAAAAAAAAAAAAGAGCATTTAACCCTTGCAGTGCCGGTAGTTTTGAAATCACAGCACCCTGCCTCAGTGCCCTCGGTCCTAATGCAAGCAGTGGGCTGGTTCTCGGGAGGAGTTATGCAAATTTCAAAAGGCCTTGATAGGTGGGTGTCAGTTTGGAGGTGTGGGCGTTCCTAGGCAGGCTGTATTTGCATAGTTGATGCCCACATGTGATGCTAACCCTCGATGGTTAAAATACATGAAATCCAATGAATGAAAGGGGCGGGGCCAGGGACCAGGGCCGGCTCTACCACTAGGCGCAGTAGGCGGCCGCCTAGGGTGCCATTACCACCAGGGGCGCCCATCCACTATTTATCCGTCAATGCTCTGCATAAATCACACATGTCAATGGAGAGCCGCGGTAAAATGAGGCGGATCCAGGGGCACAGTTGCGGGCCTGTGGACCACGGCTAAAGAAATGGGTAGAGAGGCTCTGCAAAAAATCTCTACCTCCGCCACCTCCATCATATAAATTGACAGGGCAAAGGCCCCCATACCTGCAATAAACCATTGCGCCCAGGGTAGCCGCCCTCTCCTGCCCACCCTTTGTCCTGGCCCTGCTTGACGCCCTCCAGCCAGGAAATGAGGTGGGGCTCTATCTGACTTGCTGCACCTTCTAATGCACATTGTGAGAAGCTCACAGTGTGCGGTGAAAGTCTTTTCAGTCCAGGAGAGGAGCTGGTACAACTGTGCAAGACTGAAGTGAAAGCCGGAGGTCAGAGTTAAAGATCTCCATGGACAGCAATAGAAAGGAAATTTGCAGGTTTGATTGATTTGTTTGGCTCCATGAAATGAGCAAGGCACTTATTCTTTGATACACCAAATCTACTGACAGCGCTCATGTAGATGCAGGGAATGAGATGGGATAGTTGTGTGGTCGGCGCAGAGGGGCTGAGACCATCCAGAGCTGCCAAGTCAGTGCCAGCCAGGCGCCGCGGGCATCCTTTGTTTCGGCGAGAAGCTCAGCCAATATATAATGAAGCATTCATCTTAATCACTCCTTAGGCCCCGGTGTCAGGGGAGCGCTCATCGAGTGTGAGGAATGCGCCCTTCAACACTCGTATGTTTAGTGACTCCGAGGATTAAAGAGCACCTGTCACATGGTACATGAGGCTGAGCAAGACAAACCTTGTATAGAAGACATCCTTCATTGCTGCTTCTTATCATCGCTACACCGCTCCCCTCTTATGGGGCCCCCCACATGGTGCTGGATTGACTTACCATGCACTGTCACATGGGGTACAGCTTAGCCTGATGGGCTCATGAACACTTGTGACACCAATGATGAGGCACTATTCCTCCCACTGATACCAATGATGGGGCACTATTCCTCCCACTGACACCAATGATGGGACACTATTCCTCCCACTGATACCAATGATTGGGCACTATTCCTCCCACTGACACCAATGATGGGGCACCATTTCTCCCACTGACACCAAAGATTGGGCACCATTTCTCCCACTGACACCAAAGATTGGGCACCATTCCTCCCACTGACACCAATGATGGGGCACTATTCCTCCCACTGATACCAGTGATGGGGCACTATTCCTCCCACTGATACCAATGATGGGGCACTATTCATCCCACTGATACCAATGATGGGGCACTATTCCTCCCACTGATACCAATGATGGGGCACTATTCCTCCCACTGATCCCAATGATGGGGCACTATTCCTTCCACTGACACCAATGATGGGGCACTAGTCCTCCCACTGATACCAATGATGGGGCACTATTCCTCTCACTGATACCAATGATGGGGCACTATTCCTCCCACTGATACCAATGATGGGGCACTATTCCTCCCACTGACACCAATGATGGGGCACTATTCCTCCCACTGATACCAATGATGGGGCACTATTCCTCCCACTAACCTCATCGATGGGGAATTTTCTACTCCCTCTGGCCACAGTCTGACCCCCCCAATATCTGTAGGGCAGTAAACTGGCCCTTTGTTTGGGAAGTTTGGAGACCCCTGCCTTAGGGCACGGCACGGAGGACATGTGCTGTGTAGAAATGATGATTTCATGGTTGCTGTCGATGAATCAGCCGGCTCCCGGTAATAACCCCATGACAGTTTCATTTTCATCTTTATCGCTAAGGTGCCTTTATGTTTTAAAAGCTGATCAGCGCTTTCCTGTGAATGGTACAAAGAAAAAAAAAAAGTCACTGATCAAAATCTGCAGATCACCTGTGCATCAGTGGCCCATGGATCACAGGGTCCGCACCCCAGGAGGGGGCTTGTAGTCCAGGTGACATTGTGGTTGTACCCAGCGGCTGATCGGTGAGACGCTACAAACCTGTAATGGAAATCCTCGTCTGTCATGTCTTCTCCTCCTTCAACTCTTATCAGCTTCTTGTCTCCATTTCCCTTTTCATACAATATAGAAATATTCGATGAGGGGCCCTCGTTGTGTTCGCACGATACGCCGTCTCCGGAAGATGGTATCAGACCCTTGTCACACTCATACAAAGGCAACAGGCAGGTAAAGGAGGTCTCAGCCTTGTGAGCCTTTGGCTGATGTGGAACTACAAGACCCAGCCAGCTGCCCGGCAGGCTTTGATTTTCACGTACCTGTTCTTGTAGGTTCGCAGGCTCCACCCACTGCAGAAAAGTACAGGAGGGGGCGGAGACAAGAGCAGTCACCCTGCACAAGGAGAGAGCAGAGCTATGGGAGGAGCCCAACAGGCTCCACCCACTACAGAAAACTACAGGGGGGCGGAGACAAGAGCAGTCGCCCTGCACAAAGAGAGAGTGCAGAGCTGTGGGAGGGGCCCAACAGGCTCCACCCACTACAGAAACCTACAGGAGGGGGCGGAGACAAGAGCAGTCACCCTGCACAAGGAGAGAGAGCAGAGCTATGGGAGGGGTCCAACAGGCTCCACCCACTACAGAAAACTACAGGAGGGGGGCGGAGACAAGAGCAGTCAACCTGCACAAAGAGAGAGAGCAGAGCTGTGGGAGGGGCCCAACAGGCTCCACCCACTACAGAAAAGTACAGGAGGGGGGCAGAGACAAGAGCAGTCACCCTGCATATGGAGAGAGAGCAGAGCTGTGGGAGGGGCCCAACAGGCTCCACCCACTACAGAAAACTACAGGAGGGGTGGAGACAAGAGCAGTCACCCTGCACAAGGAGAGAGAATAAAGCTGTGGGAGGGGCCCAATAAGCTCCACCCAATACAGAAAGCAAAAAGAGGGGGCGGAGTTAAGAGCAGAAACCCTGCACAAGGAGAGAGAGAGTAGAGTTGTGGGAGGAGCCCAGAAGGCTCCATCCAATACAGAAAACTACAGGAGGGGGTGAAGACAAGAGCAGTCCCTCTACACAAGGAGAGAGAGAGAGCTGTGGGAGGAGCCCAGAAGGCTCCACCCAGTACAGAAAACTACAGGAGGGGGCGGAGACAAGACCAGTCACTCTAAACTAGGAGAGAGAGCAGCAGTGAGCGGTCTTTATTACAGGAAGTCTCACGCTGGATGACTGCACAGATCTGGAAGAAATACACAAAGATTTTATGAGTTCTGCTTTAATAGAGGCAGAGAAATTAAAGCTCAAACGCCTGTAAAAGCACTTTTTTTTTTTACCTGCAGTGTGCATGAGCCCCCAAATGTTTAATGAATGAATCTCTGAAACAATGTAGCAGCTTTGATTGAGGTTTAACTTTTTAGCCCTGGTTTACAACGCTGCGGCTTTGAAATCGCACTACTTCAGCATCGCTCCAGTCCTCCAAGGTCATAGAGGCGGTCAGAGAGAATCTGGTCTCTGTTCACCTCAGTGACCAGCTGCGCGAACCATCGAATCATTTTCTGGGCTCGCCGGTAAAAACGGTAAGCCCGAGAAACTAGACACGCGCAATTCATTTTGATCCGAATGTCATTTCAGACTCATTTTTGGATTTATCTGAATCTCCGAATGAAATAGTAACACATTTAATTGAAATCCATTTCATTTAATTTAGTTTATTCTTTTCCTACAGAATTCCAAAATTTTGGAACGATTCGAATCTATTGCCGGCATTCTTTTGTTTACATTTCAGCTGTCAGTGGGGAAACCCGCTGACAGCTGATGAGTCATCGGTTTTTAAGGACGCGGCGGCCGGCTTCCTGGCCCGCTCATTAACAACCAGCTATTTCTTCACACAGGATTTGAATCAGTTGATCATTTTCCCGAATTCGAATCGATTAGAAAATTTGGAGTTTGTTAAAATTCTAATAAACAAAAAAAAAAAAAATGAAACAAAACTAAACTAAATGAATTTCTGAAATGAAGCAATGACATGAAATTAGTAACATAACAAATCTATCGGAAACCAAACAAATCTTTCCATTCCACACATGGAGAAACACCAGCGAGCGGTGGGACGGGGCTGCTTCTGAAAGTGATCCAGCAGCTAATTAGCCGCTCGGAGCGCTTTCATGAGAAAGAGAAAAAAACAATACCGGGGTCATGGCTGATAGCTTCATCAATAAACCCACTAAACCACTTGAAAACCGCAACGTATATAAACGCATTGCAGTCGGCAAGTGCATACACTTTAACAATGAAGAATAGACAAGGAAAGGAAAACAATGTAGCAGATGGATTCCTGTGACATATACGGCCGCGTTTCCTCGGACCGCTACCTTGCGTTTGTGTGCAGCCTCGCAATCATCGGAATGAGGACGATCCCTTTAATACCCATCCGGCTTCCTCTGAGGATGAATGGGATCCGAGTATAAAATGTCTCCACTCCTCATAAGACACCCGCCATCCCTTCCCTCTCATTCGCTCGCTCTCTCTCCCTTCTGGAACGCTTCGGCTTTTGTCTGCCGCAATCCTCGCCTGGCGCTGAAATCCCTCTGCTCTTTTCACAAAGCGGCAAATCAAACAGAAGATCCTTTCAGCCGCTGTCACAGATCTTCGCTAATCTGCAGCTACCGAGTGTTAGATCGTTGCCTGGCTGGGTGTACCGCGTGCGACTCTTTAATTTCTTTCCCGCCGCCGCTATGGATGTATCTCACCGTAAACCACCTTTGGAGGAAGCTCAAGTTTTATCTGCTTATATTTTATTTTTTTTTGGCTTCTCCCATCCACACCTCATCAACATTTTTTTTATAAATTCTTTATGACATACCTTATGTTGGAAAACAATATTCATTTTGTATTTTGTGCAACAACTACATCAGCCAGTAGATGGCAGTGTTTATAAGTTTGTAGCTGCATCTATGGTCTTTTCCTGTTCCTGTCTGCGGTTAAGCAGCAAAGCATTGTGCACTGTCTGTTCTGTGGGGCTGTATTCAGAATTTCGAACACCTTATTTCAGACCCAATGATGTCATCACTGGGTCTCTGTGCTTCTCTATGCAGGTGGGAGGGGCCAGCAGGGTGCTGTACAGAGCTTGCTGAAAACATCACAGTACCCGGGTTAGGGTTTCCACCTTTTCTTCAAGCCAAACCCGAACACTTTAGCGGTGCATGCCAATTTATTTTATGGGGGGCCACAGTGGACTCTGGTGTGAGGGAATTTCTGCTCACCAAAAGCTCCCACTTACTTTAGAGTTCCCAGCATTTTCCCTTAAATCAGGGTTCCCAAAGCCCCCCTTACATCAGAGTCCACAGGGCATCCCTTATGTCTGAGTCCCCTTTATCTTAACGTGCTCACTTGCTCAGAGGCAGGAGAGGAGGGAGGAAGGGGGAGACTTCAGTCATTGAATGGTGAGCTCACTCACTCGAGGATGGAGGCTGTAGCACTGACACCTTTCATCCATGATGTATCTACCGGCTGCTGAGCTTCAAATTTCCGGCCCACAGATCCCTTTCCTGAGCACAGAATAATGGGGACTGGAGTGTGGGTGGGCAGACAGAGGGGTAAGGGCAGGAGGAGATCAAGCCCTCTCTCCTCTCCTGTCCATGTATGGGGGTAGGGCCTGTGCACACATCTATGTATTTGGCAGTTGTGGTTACTTGGCGTAACTGCATTATATTCTCAATAATGTGTCAGATGTGTCCGGGTTTCAGGAGGTCTGAAACCCGGACACACAATTCCAAACCTCAACTGTCCGGGTGAATCCCGGACAGATGGCAACCCTAACCCGGGTAGTTCTACTCCTCTCAACGCTGATGCAAGCAGTGGGCGGCTCTTGGAAGGAGTTATGCAAATATTAGAAAGGCCTGGATGAGTGGGTGCCAGTCTGGAGGAATGGGCTTTCCTAGGCAGTCTGTATTTGCATAGCCAATGCCCACCTGAGCCTCCATGATTGAGAGATATGAAATCCAATGAATGAAAAGGGCGGAGCCAGGAACATTCAGGCTTGGGAGTGGAAGGGCTAGAAGAGGCTGGAAGTCCTCCTGCCAGGAAAGGAGGCGGGGCTCTATCTGACTTGCTGCAGCTTCGAATGCACATTGTGAGAAGCTCACAGCATGCAATGAAATCGGAATAAGTCATTTTTAGAGCTTGCACAGCTGTGCAAGACTAAAGGGGAGACTGGTGGTCAGCCACTTGCTGACTGCAATACATATACATACTTCATTTTGTTTTGTTTTTTCAGCCTGGGATTCTCTTTCTCATGAAAGCAGTCCGAGCGGCTCATTAGCCGCTGGATAGCTTTCAGAAGCAGCAGGAGGGGCCGTTCCCCCCCCCGCCTTCCCACCACTTCCTGGAGTTTCTCGGGCTTACCACTTTTACCAGCAAGTTCAGGAAATGATCTGACAGTTTGCGCAGCTGGCCATAAAGGTGAAGAGAGACCAGAGAGCCTTCGATCACCTCTATGATCAAGGAGGACTGGGGTGATGCCATGATGTCACTTCTGGTCTAGGGTGGAAGTAAACTATTTTTTTTTGTAAAGCAAAAGATCCAATTTAACTCTCCATAAAGAGAACCTGCAATCCTTATTTCTATTACAAGGAATGCTTACATTCTTTGTAATAGAAATAAAAATTATTGAAAAAAAAATTAAAGGGACAGTGTAAAAAAAAAAAAAAAATTAAAGCATCCCCTTCCCTCTGTGCTCGTGCAAGCAAACGCATACGTAAGTCGCACACGTGTATGTGAACGGTGGTCGCACCACACATGCGAGGTATTTCTGTGAACGTCAGAGCGAGAGCAATAATTCTATCGCTAGACCTCCTTTGTAGCTCTAAATTGGTAACCTGTAAACATTTTTAAAGTGTTGCCCATGGAGATTTTTTAAGTATCGTCGTTTGTCGCCATTCTAGGAGCGTGTGCGACTTGAAAAGAAAGACATGTTAGGTATCTATTTACTCGCCATCTTTTATACTCTACCAAAAAATTGGGTTATATACTGTGTTTTTTTTTAAAAATTGCGTTTGAAAAACCGCTATGCAAATACCGTGGGACATAAAAAAAATTGCAACAATCACCATTTTATTCTCTAGGGCAGGGATATGCAATTAGCGGACCTCCAGCTGTTGCAGAACTACAAGTCCCATGAGGCAAAGCGAGACTCTGACAGCCACAAGCATGACACCCAGAGTCATGATGGGACTTGTAGTTTTGCAACAGCTGGAGGTCCGCTAATTGCATATCCCCGCTCTAGGGTCTCTGCTGAAAAAAAATAATAAAATGTTTTGGGGTTCTAAGTAATTTCCTAACAAAAAAATACTGATTTTTACTTGTAAACACAAAGTGCTAAAAAAAAGGCTATCTCCTTAAAGCGAAAGTAAACCCATCAATTTAACAGTTGCCTTTATATACAATGGAACCTTGGATTACGAGTATAATCCGTTCCAGGAGAATGCTTGTAATCCAAATCATTCGTATATCAAAGCAAGTTTCCCCATAGGAAACAATGGAAACTCAGATAATTCGTTCAACGGTGACTGCTTGTCTATGCAGTACTGTATGTGACCAGAGGTCCAGGGGGCGCATGGTGTATGCAATATCGTATGTGGCCAGAGATGTGGTGGCGCTGCTGAGGCTCGGAAATGCTCGGGAACTGTTGATACTTTCGTTACTTCCGAGTATTTCCGGCGGCTTCTGAGAGTCTCCGGGCCTCACCAGCGCCCCCACACCTCTGCCCACATGTGGTATTGCATGCACAGAGGCTTAACCCTGCTCGTTTTGTGAGACAGCGCTCGCAAACCGAGTCAAGATTTTTAAAAAAAATGCAGCTCGTATTGTGAAACACTCGTTAACCGCGTTACTCACCGTCCGAGGTTTTACTGTATGTTCTTATATGCGTGCCAAGCTGTCCAGCAAGACGCAGCTGTTGTATTCAACCCAAAACTGTCATATATTGCAGCTTACCAATCATTAGATGTGGCCACTGCATTCGTTTTCTTTATTTTTTAGGTTTTTTTTCCCCTCTGTTTTCACCTGGTGATCTGTCCAGTAACACGCCTCCTGTATTAGAGCGCCCCCCCACACTCTGGATGAAGGAGCACAGGGCTGCTTACTCAAAATCCATTTCAGATCACCCCACAGTGTGACAACCATACCCTACTATTTCACTGAAAAATGAAGAGATGCCATCCCATCCTGATTTTCTTCAGCCCCACACATTCACATCTTCCCCCCCCCCTGAATTATCCTTTCACTTAAGAGCCCTCAGTATCACCCCTCCCCTTTAATAAAAGAGTCCTCAGTCCAACCTCCACCTTTTAAATCAGAGCCCTCAGACCCCCCTTCACAACAGAGTCCTCACCCCCTCCTCACTCCCCACATCAGATTCCTCGCTTCCCCTCTTTTAAATTAGAATCTTCAACACCCCTCCCCCCCCGCCCCACCCCCATTTCATCAGTCCTCAGCCCCACACTTTCACATCTTGCCCCTCTCCCCAATTATCCTTTCATACAAGAGTCCCCAGTATCAGCCCCCCCCCCCTTTTACAACAGAGTCCTCATTCCAACCCCCACCTTCTAAATCAGAGTCCTCAGCCTATCCTTCACATCAGAGTCATCAACCATCCACCCCCCCACTCCACATCAGGGTCCTCAGTCCTATCCCTTCCCTTCCACATCAGAGTCCTCAGGCCTATCCATTCCCTATCAGGGTACTCAGGTCTATCCCTTCCGTTCCACATCAGGGTCCTCAGTCCTATCCCTTCCCTTCCACATCAGGGTCCTCAGGCCTATCCCTTCCCTTCCACATCAGGGTCCTCAGTCCCCCATTGCACAACAGAATCCTCCACCACCCCCCCCCCTCTTTTAAATCACATTCCTCAGTTTCTCCCCTCATAGTCCTTATTCCCT
>BLSH010107204.1:635811-647946 GCA_018402905.1 Glandirana rugosa
AAATTATGCCCCCCCCCCCCCCTGGAAAAAGTTCTGCGGACACCCATGCATGCAGCCCCAGCATCACCCAAATCACATAATTATTTGTAACCAGTGATACTGCTGGTACATCCATTCTGGGCAAACAGGGCAAAATCAAATGTTCTCCTTCTATTTCCTATACAGGTCGAAGGTTAGTCATTCATAAACAAAAATAAAAAATAGAGAGGTCCAGGAACAAATTGTTTTTGGCCACTAGATGGAGCTGAGTAATTTTTTTTTTAATTTGATCTTCAACGCCATCTAGTGGGCATAATGCAATATTTTCCCAAATGATTACTTTTTTTTATTAATGAATAAATAACATTTGATCTGTAGAGGAACTAGAAGGTCTGATGGTACCAGCAGTTTTGCTGGAAGCTATGCAAATGTTTCTTTACGTCACCCCAAGCCTCATGTCTTATCACTCGCCAAATCACAACACACATAGGGCAGAACAGGAAACATTCTGATTGGTTGATAACATGCGGCGGAGGAGTGGCTACACCAAGGAGCCGGCAAGCCTGCATTGCGTTGAGCAGCATAGGGACATCACAAATAAAACAGATTGAAGACCCCAAAATAATTACAGTAAGGCCACAAATCATGGCTTAGGGGTCGTAGCCCCAATCCAATAAACCGCCTACAATACATTTTGTTAAAAAAAAACTAAAAAAAGTATTTTTTTCATTATTTAGACGATATGGGTTTATATTCAGTGCAGTTTTGTTTATTTTCTACAATGTTCCTTGTAGTTGTTATTTTTCTTTTTTGCGTGCTGTCGCTTTATTTTAATTTCTTTTCCTTTTATATCAGTGGTCTCCAAACTGCGGCCCAGGGGCCGGATGGGCCCATTGCTTGCCTTTATCCGGCCCTTGGGACGCTATTCCTCCCACTGACACCAATGATGGGGCATCGTTACTGACGTCAGGACATGTTCTACTCTCACTGGACCTTTTGGAGAGCTCTGCTTTACATGAAATGCAGTATCTCACAAAAGTAAGTACACCCCTCACATTTTTGTAAATATTTTATTCTAGCTTTTCATGTGACAACACTGAAGAAATGACGCTTTGCTACAATGTAAAGTAGTGAGTGTACAGCTTGTATAACAGTGTAAATTTGCTGTCCCCTCAAAATAACTCAACACACAGCCATTAATGTCTAAACCACTGGTAATAAAAGTGAGTACACCCCTAAGTGAAAATGTTCAAATTGGGCCCAAGGTGTCAATATTTTGTGTGGCCACCATTATTTTCCAGCACTGCCTTAACCCTCTTGGGCATGGAGTTCACCAGAGCTTCACAGGTTGGCACTGGAGTCCTCTTCCCCTCCTCCATGATGACATCACAGAGCTGGTGGTTGTTAGAGACCTTGCGCTCCTCCACCTTCCTTTTGAGGAGCCCCACAGATGCTCAATAGGGTTTAGGTCTGGAGACATGCTTGGCCAGTCCATCACCTTTACCTATAGCAAGGCAGTGGTCTTCTTGGAGGTGTTTGGGGTCGTTATGTTGGAATACTGCCCTGCAGCCCAGTCTCTGAAGGGAGGGGAAGCTCTGCTTCAGTATGTCACAGTACATGTTGACATTCATGGTTCCCTCAATGAACTGTAGCTCCCCAGTGCCGGCAGCACTCATGCAGCCCCAGAACATGGCACTTCCACCACCATGCTTGACTGTAGGCAAGACACACTTGTCTTTGTACTCCTCACCTGGTTGCCGCCACACACGCTTGGCACCATCTGAACCAAATAAGTTTATCTTGGTCTCATCAGACCACAGGATATGGTTCCAGTAATCCATGTCCTTAGTCTGCTTGTCTTCAGCAAACTGTTTGCGGGCTTTCTTGTGCATCATCTTTAGAAGAGGCTTCCTTCTAGGATGACAGCCATGCAGACCAATTTGATGCAGTGTGCGGCGTATGGTCTGAGCACTGACAGGCTGACCCCCCCACCCCTTCAACCTCTGCAGCAATGCTGGCAGCACTCATACATCTATTTCCCAAAGACAACCTCTGGATATGACGCTGAGCACGTGCACTCAACTTCTTTGGTCGACCATGGCGAGGCGCTGTTCTGAGTGGAACCTGTCCTGTTAAACTGTATGGTCTTGGCTACCGTGCTGCAGTTCAGTTTCAGGGTCTTGCCAATCTTCTTACAGCCTAGGCCATCTTTATGTAGAGCAACAATTCATTTTTCCAGATACTCAGAGAGTTCTTTGCCATGAGGTGCCATGAGGTGCCATGTTGAACTTCCAGTGACCAGTATGAGCGAGTGAGAGCGATAACCCCAAATTTAACACACCTGCTCCCCATTCACACCTGAGACCTTGTAACACTAACGAGTCACATAACACCGGGATGGAAAATGGCTAATTGGGCCCAATTTGGACATTTTCACTTAGGGGTGTACTCACTTTTGTTGCCAGCGGTTTAGACATTAATAGCTGTGTGTTGAGTTATTTTGAGGGGACAGTAAATTTACACTGTTATACAAGCTGCACACTCACTACTTTACATTGTAGCAAAGTGTCATTTCTTCAGTGTTGTCACATGAAAAGATAGAATAAAATATTTACAAAAATGTGAGGGGTGTACTTACTTTTTTGAGATGCTGTAAATATAAATTATTGGGAATAACGAGGGGCCATTTTTGCCTGAGGAACAAGTCGAGGATGGTTGAGTTTGGCTTCTATAACCATCAGGAGACGTTTAAAGTGTATCTATGGTCAATATATAAAGTGATTCCGTATCTTCTACATTGGATACATTGTATTCTGATTATTTCCAGCCTCCTCCTATTACTCTGAACCATTTTGACATTTGTAAACTTGCCTTCTGAAAGGAAGAGTTTCAGGAGGCGGGGTCAGAACAGGAATCAGCAAGGCACCATGGGATATGTAGTCTTTAGAAATGGAGGAGAAGCTGTAGCATGCAGGAAATCCTTGAAGTTGTGGAAAGAGACGGGCAGCAGACAGGCGGCACTCACAGCATGAAAGGAGATTTTTCTTATATTGGATCGTCGGATATAACTATTGTTTGTATTGGTATTACAATGCTGATGTTATAGAATGAAAGTATGTGCTGTGACCAGAGAGCTCATTTAGCGCCGGTTCACACTGGGAATCGCATAGGAAAGTTCCTGTGCAACACTCATGCAATTTTGTACAGTGCGATTTCAGCCCATCTATTTTGAATAGGAGATCGCACCGCACCGCAGCAAAAGTAGTACATGCAGTACCTTTGGAAAGTCGCTGCAATTGGATCGCAGAGCTTGGGGTGTCATTAACTTAACATTCCCACCCCCTGCAGATGGCAACTGCAGTGCGTTTTGAACGTTTCACATCTCAAGCAATAATTCTAGCGCCAGACCTCCTCTGTAACTCTAAACTGGTAACCTGGAAAGACGTTTAAAGTGCCGCCTATGGAGATTTTTAAGTACCGTCGTTTCTCGCCATTCCACGAGTTTTGTGCAGCGTGACATGTTTGGTATCTATTTACTTGGCGTAACGTCATCTTTCAGATAATCCAAAAAAATTGGGGCAAATAACCACTTAAGGACAGAGCCTCTATCTGAGATTTGGTGTTTACAAGTTAACCACTTCAGCCCCGGAAGGATTTCACACCGTAGGACCAGAGCACTTTTTCGCAATTCGGCACTGCGTCGCTTTAACTGACAATTGCGCGGTCGTGCAACGTTGTACCCAAACGAAATTTGCGTCCTTTTTTCCCCACAAATAGAGCATTCTTTTGGTGGTATTCGATCCCCTCTGCGTCATTTCTGATCACCGCTATAAACAAAAAAAACAGTGTCAATTTTGCAAAAAAAATCTTTTTTTTTAACTTTTTGCTAAAATACAAATCCAAAAAAAATTATAAAAAAACATTTTTTTCATTGGTTTTGGCAGATTTATATTCTTCCCCATATTTTTGGTAAAAAAAAAAAAATTGCAATCAATGTTTATTGATTGGTTTGCGCAAAATTTGCCACGTTTACGAATGATGAGAATTAATTTCTGGGGTTTTTATTTTTTACTATTAATGGCGGCAATTTTCAATTTTTAGCAGTTCTGCGATATTGCAGCGGACATGTCGGACCATTTTGATACTTTTTTGGGACCATTGGCATTTATACAGCGATCACGGCTATAAAAATGCACTGATTACTGTGTAAATGCTATTGGCAGTGAAGGGGTTAACCTGGAGGGGCGCTCTAAGGGTTAACTGTGCTCCCTCAGTGTGTTCTAACTGTATGGGGGCTGGGCTGGCAGGGGGAGGGGAGTGATCATGGCTCCCATATACAGGAAGCCTGTGATCACATCCCTTCCCCCTCTGTCAGAATGGAGATCCGAGTTTACATACACAGACCTCCGTTCTTTCATTGCGGGGGGGCCATCGTGGGTAGCCGGTGGAGATCGAGTCCTCCCTTCCCGCTCCCTGGCCCCCCCCCCGGAATACATTTGCGTGCTCACAATACTAGTTATAGCGGCCTGCCGTCAGGTGACGGCGGTTTGCAGTAACGACCCACTTTGCCGCCGTCACGCTGCTGCGGGTGGTCGGCAAGTGGTTAAAATCAGGTTTTTTTGCTATAAAATTACTTAGGACCCCCAAACATTATTTTTTTTCTAACACCCTAGAGAATAAAATGGTGGTTGTTGCAATAATTTATGTCACACCGTATTTGCGCAGCGGTCTTACAAGCGCGATTTTTTTGGGGGGGAAAATTCACTTCTTTGAGTTAAAAAATAAGACAGCAATAAAGTTAGCCCAAATTTTTTCCATATTGTGAAAAGTGAGGTTACGCCGAGTAAATTGATACCCAACATGTCACGCTTCAAAATTGTGCCCGCTCCTACAGGTTACCAGTTTTGACTTACAGAGGAGGTCTAGTGCTAGAATTATTGCTCTCACTCTAACGATCGCGGCGATACCTCCCATGTGTGGTTTGAACACTGTTTTCATGTGCGGGCGCGACTTCCGTATGCGTTCGCTTCTGCGCGCGAGCTCGGCGGGACGGGGTGCTTTAAAAAAATTTTTTCTGATTTTACTTTACTTTTTATTTTTTATTTTTACACCGTCCTGTGATCACTTTTATTCCTATTACAAGAAATGTAAACATTCCTTGTAATAGAAGCATGACAGGACCTCTTAGGGCCAGTTCACACCATAGAAACGTAGTCCGGATGCGTTGCGGATGCTTTTATGCATGCGCGTTTTTGACGCGTTTCCGGTCCATTCAGGTGCGTTTTTGATGCAGTCCAGTGCAGTTTTTTCCACCTTTTTTTCTTAGGACATATGCGTTCCAGTGCATTTTTGGTGCATGAAGGTGCATTACAGTGCGTTTTGGTGCGTTCCGGTGCATTTTTGATGCATTTTAGCGCGTTCCAGTACAGTTCAGTGCATGAAAAATGCAGCATGTTCTACTTTTTTTTCTGGAGCTGGAACGCACCTGAATTGACTGCACTGGTGTGAACTAAGCCATTGAAAGCCATATAACCTACTTTCCATGCGTTTTTGATCCAGAAAAAAACGCACTGGACTGCATGTGGTGTGAACTGGCCCAAAAATAAGAGCTCCGGGGCCAAAAAGACCTCACATCTCATATTTACACTAAAATGCAATTAAAAAAAAAATTGCACTTGAAAAACAAAAATGTCCCCTTCAAGAGCATCTTCCGGTCACTCTGCATCCAGCGCAGGGGGGAAGCGGACCCGATTTCTCTGTCGCTACCGGTGGGTGACGACAGAAAAGTGCCGGGAGGGGGGGCAACACTCCCGCCCCCCGATAAAAGTGATCTCGCGGCGAATCCACCACAGGAACCGCTTTTATCTGAAAGCCGGTCGCCTGCCGTTTTTAAAAATACCGGGGTTATGGTAGCTATCTGGTATTCCACTTCAAAGGACTGCCGAATATACACGGTCGGTGGTCCGGAAGTGGATTAAAGTGTTTTTTTTTCCCCAAAAAAATTGCGTTTGAAAAACCGCTGCGCAGACACAGCGTGACCTAAAAAATAGCAATGATCGCCATTTTATTCCCTAGGGTCTCTGCTTTAAAAAAAAAAAAGTATAACGTTTGGGGGTTACAAGTGATTTTCTAGCAAAAAATACAGATTTAAACAAAAAGTGCCAGAAAAAGCTTGGTCGGCAAGTGGTTAAAATCCGGCTGCTGCTTTAGCACCGTGCGTTTCCGTGAGCGAGAAACCGCACCGCATTTAACAGTGCATATGGGGTGCCACTAGAAGATAATGGCATCCCCACGCGCTTTGTGTGCGGGTGCAAAAGGCGTGCGATTTACACGCACTCTCACGCCTGCGCAAATGTGAAGCTAACCTAACAGCTGAACAGCCACTGATAAAAGAAAACGCACTAAACGCAGAAGGAAACGGAGCCCATCGTTCACATTGAATGCGGCTTTGAAATCGCGTGACTTCATCTGAAATCACACAGTTTAAAAGCTGCATGTCAGTGCGACTTCAGGGGCGACTTTGAAGATGTATGCGCGGGTTTATGCACAGATGTCTATGCGAGTCGCCAAAAGTAGTGTAGGGCACTGCAAGGTCGGCGTCGCGCCGATTTGAATATGGCCATTGCCGACGATAGGGTACAACTTGTCATGCGATTTGACCTGTTAAATTGCATGACAAGCTGCTCCAATGTAAGCGAGGGCTGAAGATCACAATACTGAACACTGATAAACAATGTATCAAAGCAGCAAAATATTTAGGCGCATCATTCTACACAAAGAGTGTGATAAGGAGGACAAGGCTGCCCCCTAGTGGTCGATCATATATGGTATTTGCAAAAGAAGTGGTTTTTTTTTGTGCTGTATAAAAATGATTCGGTGTTTTCATATAAATAATTAAGATTGTAAAAATACTACAAATGGTAGAATAACTGTAAATCAATCATATATATATATATATATACGAAATATAATACACTGGTTGTTATTAAGAAATTGATGCAATTGGGATCTGATGATGCTGGGGGGTCAAATGCAACTGGGAGGAATCTACTATTGAGGGAAAGGTCTATTGATGCTGACTGTTAGGAAATATATTGTTGCTGGGGGGTATTTTTTGCAGGGGTCTATTGTTGCTGGGAGAGGGTCTACTGTTGCTTGAGGGGGTCTACTGTTGCTTGTGTGGGGTATTTTGTTGCAGGGGTCTATTGTTGCAGGGGGTATTTTGTTGTGGGGGTCTATTTTTTTGCTTGGGCTGATCTATTGTTGCCGGTGGGGGTATGTTGTTGCAGGGGTCTATTGTTGCTGGGGGTATTTTGTTGTGGGGGACTATGTTTGCTGGTGGGGGTCTATGTTTGCTGGTGGGGGTCTATTTTTTGCTTGGGCTGATCTATTGTTGTTGCTGGGGTAGATGAGATATATTGTTGCTGGGTTGGATCTATTGTTTCTTGTGGGGGTCTGTTGTTGCAGGGGTCTACTGTTGCTGGAGGGGATTATTTTTTGGTGGGGGTCTATTATTTCGAGGGAGGGGTCTATTGTTCGCTTGGGGGGGTCTCTTGTTGCTGATGCTGGGGGGAGGGGACAGTTGTAGCTGGGATGGATCTACTGTTGAGGGAGGGGTCTATTGATGCTGGCTGCTAAGAGATCTAGTGTATTGTTGTTGGTGGGTATATTGTCGCTGGGTGCATCTGTTGCTGCTGGGGGGTATTTTGTGTTAGGGGTCTATTGTTGCTTTGGCTGATCTGCTGCTGGTGGATGTAGGTTGTTGCTGGGGTAGATCTGTTGTTGCTGGGTACATTGTTGTTGAGGCTGATCTATTGTTGCTGGGGAGGAATTTTGTTGTGGGGGTCTGATGTTGCTAGTGGGGTTTTGTTGTTGCTTGGGTAGACCTATTGTTGCTGGGTTTGATCTTTTGTTGCTGGTGGGGGTCTGGTGTATCCGGTAGAAGTTCTGTGCTGGTCTTGGTAGCTGTAAATGGCAGTTGTGCTTTGCTTTTGGAGAATGGGGCAACAGAGGCACCGGAAAAGGTTACTTATCCTTAGGGCCCATTTACATTTCTGTGGTGTATTAATGCATTGTGCGTTATGTCATGCGTTAATATGCATTGCTATAAGGCAAACTATTAAAATCATTAATCAGCTTCCAATGGATAAAACCATCCCAAAAATCGGACATCACTCTTTTTTTTTTTGCTGTGATGTACTATGATGCATTGCAATGCATGTGCGTTGAGATGCCATTCAAAATACAAAGTGCATCAATTTAATGTATAGATATAAATCTGCCTTAAAAATTCCCAGAAGAAAAAATGTTGCAAACGATGTCATCCATTTGAGGTTTCTATCGAATGTTATGTATGACCACACAATGCTCTAAATGTGTACAAAAAGTTCCCTGTCCCCATTCTTTGGTGATAGGTTCTCTTTAATGAGACGTCAGGAGGTCTAAAAGACCCCCCAATGTCTCACTTGTCCTCTAACGAAGCTAATGGCGTTCAGATCGTCCTCTATTAGCTTCTTCCCCGGCCGTACAGGCTGGGGAAAGTACCACCAGAATCCAGAAGGGGGCGTTTTACACGTCGCTTCCCAGTCATTAGTAGCAAGGGGAGATCAGTAAACAGACGTTCGCTGATCTCCCTCCCCTCTACTCAGCAGCATCCGCCAATGGGCACACAGAGCTGGGGAAACATGGAAGGGGGCGCATATGGGGGGGGAAACTGGCACCTACAGGGGTGAAAGCGACTGGACTGCTATGCAGCCCCTGGATCGCTTCCATCTGACATCCGACAGTCGGCTTGTCAGATTTACACTCAATGTGTGTGGAGTCGCCCATTGCTGTAAGGCTTATGGTAGAGGTGGTTAAAGGGTTCAATTCCAGTGCAAAATAAGAAAAACATTGCATAGATATTTAAAAGATAAAAAAAAAGCTTTTTCTGCATTATTCACCTTCAATCCAGAGATCACCCCTCCTCCTTATTTTCCTCATCTGCTAGATGCCCTCAGTCTTCTAGCCATCATCATTCAACTCACTTTCTCTGAGTCTAATTGATCCCGGACGCACCCCCAACCTGTGGCCTGGCAGGCTCCTTCTCTGTTCTCTCCTCCTATCAGCGTGTTTTGACACTGATTCACTCTTTGTGCTGCTTCCTCCACTCACATAGCAGCCCTGCTGTACCTGGACCACAGGAGGCTGATGCCGGGTCACATTTAGGTATTTACAAGCAGTGATGTAATAAAGCGGAGTTCTACCCAAAAGTGGAACTTCCGCTTTAAGACCTCCTCCCCAGCTCCTGATGGTGAAACTGAGCTTTTGGGGAGGAGGGGGGTGCGGATACCCGATTTTTACGGGCACTTCCATTCCAGTCGCCTTAGGGGATCGGAAGTGAAGGTTCTCCTTCCCTCTCCCTCCCGAAGTCTTCTGGGTCACAGGACAGGTCCTAGAAGACTTTGGAACCAATCATGGAGCGCAGCGCCGCTCGCGCATGCACAGTGCGTGCCCAGCCGTGAAGCCACCTGTCGTGGCCGGGTGCCCATAGTAGGAATGACGGTGCCACGGAGGGAAGGAGGAGAGGAGCGAGGCTCCGTACGGCCCCATCGCTGGATCGGGGGACAGGTGAGTGTCTGTTTATTAAAAGTCAGCAGATACAATTTTTGTAGTTGCTGACTTTTAATAGACTTCGAAAACGGTGGAACTCCGCTTTAATTGCCTTCATTTGTGTCTCCCAGATCTGCCAATGGGCATGCAGAGCCCGGTAAACATGGCAGGGGTGCATATGGGGGGGGGGGACTGGCACTTACAGGGGTGTGTGGAAGCGACTAGATGTGTAGCCCCTGGATCGCTTCCATCTGACATCCGACAGTCGGCTTGTCAGTTATACACTCAATGTGTGTGGAGTCGCCCGCTGCCACTGCTTTAAGGCTTATGGTGGAGGCGGTAAAAGGGTTGAAGGGTTAAACTCCAGTGCAAAATAAGAAAAAAATTGCATAGATATTTAAAAGATATAAAAAAAGCTTTTTCTGCATTATTCACCTTCAATCCAGAGATTACCCCTCCTCCTTTTTTTTCTCCGCTGCTAGATGCCCTCAGTCTTCTAGCCATCCTCATTCAACTCACTTTCTCTGAGTCCAGGTGATCCCGGACACACCCCCAACCTGTGTCCGGACCGGCTCCCCCTCTGCTCTCTCCTCCTATCAGCGTGCTTCTTTATAACACTGATTCATTCCTTGTGCTGCTTCTTCCACTCACATACCAGCCCTGCTGTACATGGATCACAGGAGGCTGATGCCGGGTCACATTTAGGTACTTATAAGCAGTGATGTATTAATTGCCTTCACTTGTGTCTCCCAGATCTGCCGATGGGCATGCAGAGCCCGGGAAATATGGCAGGGGTGCATATGGGGGGGGGGGGGCACTTACCGGGGTGTGTGGAAGCGACTAGATGGCTGTGCAGCCTCCGGATCGCCTCCATCTGACATCCGACAGTCAGCTTGTCAGGTTTACACTCAGTGTGTGTGGAGTCGCCCGCTGCCACTGCTGTAAGGCTTATGGTGGAGGCGGTAAAAGGGTTGAAGGGTTAAACTCCAGTGCATAATAAGAATAAAATTGCATAGATATTTAAAAGATAAAAAAAAGCTTTTTCTGCATTATTCACCTTCAATCTAGAGATTACCCCTCCTCCTTATTCTTCTCTGCTGCTAGATGCCCTCAGTCTTCTAGCCATTCTCATTCAACTCACTTTCTCTGAGTCTAGGTGATCCCGGACGCACCCCCAACCTGTGACCGGACCGGCTCCCCCTCTGCTCCCTCCTCCTATCAGCGTGCTTCTTTATAACACTGATTCATTCCTTGTGCTGCTTCCTCCACTCACATAGCAGCCCTGCTGATACCGAGTCACATTTAGGTGCTTACAAAACAGCGATGTCTTAATTGCCTTCATTCGCGTCTTTTCTGGAGTTCAGCATTTCAATGTTCCCATCAGCCCCGTTATTTTACGATGCGCGCCTTCCTACATCTGAATAACAATTTAAGGAGTTTAGGGGAAAGCAATTTTATTTTCAAGCTGTTGTTTCGTGCTTAATGTTCTTTCCATCAAATCTCGGAACATCTATCTCGTAGAATCGAACGTAACTGCAGTTAAACGGCAAATGTAAAGAATTCCCTGAGCGCGCGCGGCGGGGCGATGAAAATCGATGGAATAGAATAAAAGGCGCTTCCAGTGTAGATATTTAGTAAAAATAAAGCGTTCCGTCACCGGCGTCCGCCTCCCCGCCACTCACCCGGCAATCTTCTTCACTACAACGCCGCTTATTATTGGAATCACTCGGCTTGTCGTTGCGTTCTATCGGTTTGTGTGTTTTATATTAGGCGGCGAAATGAAGCATAAATCAGCGCGGCTATTTATTTCCTGCATAAAGGGATCATTATTCTTCCTACAAGCCGGCCTTTTGTGTTAGGAATTAAAAACGGAGATTTATCAAAGGCGTTGCTGACAGAATCGGGAGCGTAATTAGCGCAAATCATTCCGCCTCTCGTTTGGTAAATTGTTTCCAGCGGTTTGGTGGGGATTTGCGCTCCCCGGGCCTGGCCGGCCGACCGTGGCAGATTTGTTCTGCAAGCTTTTCCGGTGAATGGAGATTGATGCATGGGCTGCCCCTGCCGATGTCTGCTTCTCAGTAACTGTTACATTGTTACTCCTTTATCTTCACCTGGTGATCAGCCGGTAACATGCCTCCAGGCTGAGGATGGCTACGTTCACTTCTCCACTGCATCCAGTGCCGGGACCAAGTCACCCAGGGCCCATGGCGGAGATGAAAAACCGCACTTCCCCCCTTCTATCAGACATTGCTGGGAACACTGACCCTCCCTGTAACCCTAACACTGACCCTCCCTGCAACCCTAACACTGACCCTCCCTGTATTCCTAACACCAACCCTCCCTGTATTCCCAACACTAACCCTACCTGTATTCCCAACACTAACCTTCCCTGTATTCCTAACACTAACCCTTCCTGTATTCCTAACACTAACCCTTCCTGTATTCCTAACACTAACCTTCCCTGTATTCCTAACACTGACCCTCCCTGCAACCCTAACACTGACCCTCCCTGTATTCCTAACACCAACCCTCCCTGTATTCCCAACACTAACCCTACCTGTATTC
>BLSH010107204.1:661463-673308 GCA_018402905.1 Glandirana rugosa
TTCAATACTAATAAGCTAAACAAACATTTACGCTAACAAAAATTAGTTGACGTGTAGCTAGCCTATTATTTTAGTTTCACGCGCACCGGTGGCATTTAGACGTAAAGGACGGTGTGCCGCACTAATGGCCGTCGGGGCCGCCCGCCCATGTTACCGACGCACAGCGGACGGTCCGGTCCTCTCGCGTCCTACCCACTGTGTGAAAGGAGGAAACAACCGCTAGCGGGGAAGAAGGGTTGGGGACGTCGTCTAAACGGAGCTCCAGTAGTCATTAGGCGTATGTCTCCTCCCCCCCGCTAGGCCAATGTTCTCTCCTGTCTACCGGCTGGGGTTTTTATTTATTATTTTTTTTTTCAGGGTCGGGTGGGGGAAAGAAACCTGTCCGCCGGGGTCCCGACATTATTTCCGTATTTATAGCCTGTCGACTGTCCCCCCGCTCTCCTCTTTACACGGTAAGGGCCGCCTGTCCAAAGAAAGGGGGTGGGCTGGGACTTTTTTTTTTATTATTTATTTTTGGGGTCGGCCATCTGTCCTCTCTTGTAACCGGATCGCCCCCCCTCCTCTGTATGCGGATTACTGATGACCTCGAGGCAAATCTGCTGCAGGGGTTGGGAAGAAGGGGCGATCGCCAACAAAGGAGGAAAGTGTGTCACCCATCCTGCGCTCTCCTGGCCTGGCAGGCGACACGCAGCCATTGTACCCGCCCGCCGGGGCTGCCGGTAATCACGCCGTGTGGCAGGAAATGCAGATTTACGGTGGCCACGCGCACTTTGATTTTATTATCCGATCGATGTGCAGTTGATTAAAAACAATCGCATTTACAAACAAATCGAATAATCATAACTTGCCATTTGAAAGATTTTGACTTGATTTCAATCCGTTCGATCAAATGGAGCCGATTGGCCTGAGAGGAGTTTTGTTGATCTTTTTCCATCGGTCAGCAGAACCGAGATTCTCTGTTCCTGAATACGATTGTATTTGCATCGATCAGATTATGAGATTGCATGGTGGAAACAGAGATGCAATCTATAATTTACAAACATGAGTTCCTAACTGTCAATTCAAATCCAATTCCCCTGTGCGACATATCAATCAGGTTATTGACTATAGATTGATTATTCCTATTGGAAAAGATTGATCAGAAAGGAAATCAATCATTTATTAATTACCTCAATAGCCGGGCACTTTCCCCCCTCCCTGCCCAGGCCAATTTTCAGCTTTCAGCGCTGTCACACTGAATGCCAATTGCACGGTCATGCTACACTGTACCCATATGACATTTTTATCATTTTTTTAGTGGTATTTCTTGGTGGTATTTAATCACCGCTGGGGGTTTTATTTTTTCTAAGTAAATGAAAAAAGACTGAAAATTTCGAAAAAAATAAAACGTTTTTCGTAGTTTGTTATAAAATGTTGCAAATAGGTAATTTTTTTTCCTTCACTGATGTGCACTGATAGGGGGCACTGATGATGGGCTACAGATGGGCACTGATTGGCAGCACTTGTGGGCACTGATAGGTGGGACTGATGGGCACTGATGAGGCGACACTGATGGGCACTGATAGGCACTGGTAGGTGGCACTGATGGACACAGATAGGCAGTACTGAAAGGTGACACTAATCAGGAGGTACTGATGGGCACTGGTTCTCAGCACTGATGGGCAATGATAGGTGGCACTGAAGGGCACTGATAGGCTGCACTGATGGGTACTGATAGGTGGCACTGATAGGCACTGGTAGGCAGCACTGATGGACATAGACAGGCAGCACTCATAGGTGACGCTGATGAGGAATTACTGATGGGCACTGATTTGCAGCACTGGTGGGCACTAATAGGTGGGACTGATGGGCACCGATAGGTGGGAGTGATGGGGAATGACGGGCGCTAATAGGCGACACTGATGGGCACTGATAGGTGGCAGTGATAGGCGGCACTGATAGGTGGCACTGATGAGCACTGATATGCACTGGTAGGCGGCACTGATGGACAAAGATAGGCAGCACTGATAGGTAACACGGATGAGGAGGTACTGATGGGCAATGAAAGGTGGCACTGAAGGGTACTGATAGGCTGCACTGATGGGCACTGATAGGTGGCACTGGTAGGCGACACTGATGGACACAGATAGGCAGCACTGATAGGTGACACTGATGAGGAGGTACTAATGGGCACTGATTCACAGCACTGATGAGCACTGGTTGTCAGCACTGATGGGCACTGATAGGTGGCACTGAAGGGCACTGATAGGTGGCACTGGTAGGCGGCACTGACGGACACAGATAGGCAGCACTGATAGGTGACACTGATGAGGAGGTACTGATGGGCACTGATTGGCAGCACTGATGGGCACAGATTGGCAGCATTGATGGTCACAGATTGGCAGCACTGGTGGGCACTGTTGGGACTGCACTGATTATCAGTGTAGATGTCCCTTTAACACAAGCTGGTTATCAGCTTTCCTCTCCTCACCTCATGCTGTCAACCCAAGGAAAGGAAGGCTGATAACCAGCTTGTGTTTACATCGTGATCAGCTGCGATTGGCCCTTTACCCTGATCTGTGATCACCTGAGTCTGAAAAACCCATCAATCACAGAGCGCACTGCCCACATGCCCCAGGGGGCACGCAATCATGGGAGGACATCAGTGTACGCCCTTCCGGCAAAGTAAACCAGCGCTGTAGCCATCTTTCGACTATAGCAAAGGCAGAAAGTGGTTAAAGTCTGTATGGACACCATTCTTTTCCGATCGATCGCTTCCGATAGGAATAATCAATTTATAGAGGGCAACACATTTGATCGATAGGTCGCATGCAGGGGAGGTGGATTTCGATAGGCATTGCGGCTTGCAATGGGTTTATCGGGGTCTTGGCTGAAGCTATCCGCCATAACCCCCGTATTTTTTATTCAGCGGGTGATTCTCTTTCCTGTGAAAGCGATCCGAGCGGCCAATTATCTTGATCGCTTCCCCACCCCTCCCACCACTCACCAGCATTTCTCAGGCTTACCCAAGAAATGATTGGATGCTTTGGGTGGCTGGCCATAGAGGAGACCTGATCATCCCTGATCACCTCTATGATCTTGGAGGACCGGATCAATGTCATGGCATCACTTCCGGTCCAGGGGGGAATTAAACAATTTTTTTTGTAACCACTTGCCGTCTGGCCGCCATCATTATACGGCGGCAGGTTGGTCCATTCCCGTGAATCCTCGTAGCTGTACGGCAGTCGCGGGAACGTGTGGTGTGAGTGCGCATGCTCGTGCGCTCACTGCCTAGCGGGGGAGCCAATCAGCCGGTGGGGTGGACTCGATCGAGTCCGCCGGCCATCCGCGATAACTCCCGAGACACTGCAGAACGGGGATCTGTGAGTGTAAACAAAGCAGACCCCGTCCTGACTGGGGAGTTGAGAGAGATCGTTTGTTCCCAGCGATCGGGAACAGCGATCTCTCTCCTCCTCCAGGCAGCCCAGCCCCCCCACAGTTAGAACACAATGACAGGGAACACATTTAACCCCTTGATCGCCCCCTGGTGTTAAACCCTTCCCTGTCAGTGACATTTATACAGTAGTCAGTGGCTATTTTTACCTCTGATCGCTGTATACATATCACTGGTCCCAAAAAAGTGTCAAAAAAGTCTGATCTATCCGCCGCAATATCACAGTCCCGATAAAAATGACAGATCGCCGCTATTACTAGTATAAAAAAAAATAATAATAAAAACGCCATAAATCAATTTTCATAGTTTGTAAACGCGATAACTTTTGCACAACCCAATCAATATACGCTTACTGCGATTTTTTTTACCAAAAATATGTAGAAGAATATATATCGGCCTAAACTGAGGAAAAAGTTAGTTTTTTTTACATTTTTTGGGGGTTATTTATTATAGCAAAAAGTAAAAAATATTTTTTTTTACAAAATTGTCGCTCTTTTTTTTTGTTTATATCACAAAAGATAAAAACAGCAGAGGTGATCAAATACCGTCAAAAGAAAGCTCTGTTTGTGGGAAAAAAAGGACGCCAATTTTGTTTGGGTACAACGTCGCATGACCGCTCAATTGTCAGTTAAAGCGACGCAGTGCCGAATTGCAATAATAGGCCTGGTCAGGAAGGGGGGGGTAAATCCTTCCGGGGGCTGAAGTGGTTAAAGCAAAAGATCAAAATGTTTTTTTTTTTTTTGATCTTTTGCCCCCAGATCTCTCCATTATGAGGACCTGTCAATCCTTATTTCTATTATGAAATTATAAGGGATGTTTACATTTCTTGTAATAGAAAAAAAAAAGTGATAAAAAAAAATTAAAGGGACAGTTTAAAAAAAACGATATATATATATATATATCACACCAAACATGGGAGGTATCGCCGCGATTATTAGAATGAGAGGAATAATTATTGCACTAGACCTCCTCTGTAACTCTAAACTGATAACCTGTAATAATGTTTAAAATATCGCCTATGGAGATTGTTACGTACCGTAGTTTGACGCCACGAGCGTGCGCAATTATAAAGCATGACATGTTTGGTATCTATTTACTCGGCGTAACGTCATCTTTTATATTTTAGTCAAAACATTTGATCAGCTATGAACTGAGGAGAGAACGGTAAAATCACTGCTCGGTTTGTTTTTGTGATCTGTATTCTCTTGGGAAGATTTTCTGTCACTTCCTGCCCTGAAGACACATTAGGAGCCGAGAAGAAATCTGGCTGGCAACAAAGTACAAGAGGATCAGGCAAACGGGTAGTCGGGTACAGGCTGGGTCGGTAACGTGCGGGCAACTGAAGTACAAAGGGCACAGGCAGAAGCGTAGTCGTAAACAGTCCGAGGTCAAGGCAGGCAAATAGCAGGTCCAGAGGGGAAGCCGGGGTCACAGGAACAGGAAGTCTCTTGAGAGCAAACTCAGGCAGATCCAACAGGTCACAGGAACGCTGTAGAACGGACAGCATCCGCTGCAGGGTGCTGTCCAACTAAATAGGCCATTTTGGCGCCATTGGGGCGCACGCGGCCAAAAACACCCGGAACGCCCGTTTTACTGACAGGGGCAAAGGGTAGGTAAGTATGTGCTGATGGTGGAGGGGGGCAAAGGATAGGAGAGTATGTGCTGATGGTGGAGGGGGGAAAGGATAGGAGAGTATGTGCTGATGGTGGAGGGGGGCAAAGTATAGCTGATGGTGCTGGTGAAGTGAAGGATAGCAGAGCATCTGCTGACAGGGAAGAGGGGAGGGGGTGGAGTAAAGGATAGGTGAGCATGTGCTGCTGTGGGTGGGGCTCTGGTAGTCGGTAGCGCCAGTGTGAACGCACCCATAGGTGTGTGCGGTCCCAGTCCCCCCTCCTCCTCCTCATTGAACCCCAGAGTCCCCCCTCACTTCCGGGGTCGTAGTTCAGCGTCCATCTCCAGGTGTCATTTGACTTTCCTCCCCATCCACATGGGGGGGTTAAGGTATCATCAGACCAAACGTTCCTCCGTTTAGCACAAATCCCACCGTGTTCCCATGGCAACCACGCTGATTTGCATCGACCCAGAGGACCGGCATAAAATTCGCTGGAGAGAGAAATCAACACGACTCGCTGTGAATGTATAATGTACGCCATGCCGCGCGTCCGCCGATCCCGGCACCGGGTGCAGATCTACAGAAGGTTTACGTTGTTTCTATTTGTAATGTCTGTCATCATTAACACTGAACTCCAGGGAGGCATAAAAGACACAAATTGATGCCGCTCTGCATTCATTAATACTTCATTAAATGTCATTTTTTTAATGCAAACAGTGTAAGTGATGCAGTGTGCTGGGTATGGTCTGAGCACTGACAGGCCGACCCCCCCATCCCTTGTCTGCTTGTCTTCAGCAAACTGTTTGCAGGCTTTCTTGTGCATCATTTTTAGAAGAGGCTTCCTTCTGGGGCGACAGCCATGCAGACCAATTTGATGCAGTGTGCGGCGTATGGTCTGAGCACTGACAGGCTGACCCCTCGCCCCTTCAACCTCTGCAGCAATGCTGGCAGCACTCATATGTCTATTTCCCAAAGACAACCTCTGGATATGACGCACGGCACGCAACTTCTTTGGTCGACCATGGCGAGGCGCTGTTCTGAGTGGAACCTCTCCTGTTAAACCGCTGTGTGGTCTTGGCCACCGTGCTGCAGCTCAGTTTCTGGGTCTTGGCAATCTTCTTTATAGCCTAGGCCATCTTTATGTAGAGCAACAATTCTTTTTTTCAGATCCTCAGAGAGTTCTTTGCCATGAGGTGCCATGTTGAACTTCCAGTGACCAGTATGAGAGAGTGAGAGCGATAACACCGAATTTAACACACCTGCTCCTCATTCACACCTGAGATCTTGTAACAATAACGAGTCACATGAGGGAAAATGGCTAATTGGGCCCAGTTTGGTCATTTTCACTTAGGGGTGTACTCACTTTTGTTGCCAGCAGTTTAGACATTAATGGCTGTGTGTTGAGTTATTTTGAGGGGACAGCAAATTTACACTGTTATACAAGCTGTACACTCACTACTTTACATTGTAGCAAAGTGTCATTTCTTCAGTGTTGTCACATGAAAAGATAGAATAAAATATTTACAAAAATGTGAGGGGTGTACTTACTTTTGTGAGATACTGTATATATATATATACACACACACATACTGTATACACACTATAGGGGTGTATTAATAAAAAAATGCACTGCTATTAATTCTGTGAAACTGCATGTACATTCGTTTTGTAAGTTTGGGGACAAAATCAAATGTCACTAAGCTATTTTCTCTCCAGGTCGAATATTATTCATTCGCAGAGTAGAGAGGAAAATACAGTCTTATGTCCACTAGGTGGAGCTGACGATCATAGCTGATAAGTATTGCTTGCCTACAATTGTCAGCTCTATCAAGGGTCCATAATGTGGTATTTTTCTGATTCATTCTATTTTTTGTGAATGAATAACACTCGACCTGGAGAGAAAATAGAATGAATGAATGTACATGTCTGGACGAAGAGCTCTGCAAATGTTTTAATAAATACACTCTTATATAACCACCAAAAGCGTTAGGCTGACCTAAACCTACCTGAATGGATGTGGTTATTATGGGTAATGATGTGTGGGGTTTATGTGGTCGCATTATGGCCACTAGATAGAACTAGATAGCTAATAAATACTTATTTACTACGATCGTCAGCTCCACCTAGTGGTTATAATTTGGTATTTTCCCAAATTACTCTCTTCTTTGTGAATGAATAACATTCGACCTGCAGGAAAAAAAGGCATTTAACCTCTTATACAACGCCATTGCCTTTATACTTAGTGCACTTTGCCATCTCAAAAATCTGGGAGGTCCTTTCTCCCAGTGCGCCCCCCTGTGGTGGTCAGTGGGAGCAGTGTTACTGGAGAGGCGGGAAGGGAAGGGGGTTGTTGATATTTTTTTGATGTGATTGGTCATCCTGATGATCTTGAGACCCAAAGGCACGCTGATTGGCTGAGCCATCCGATGACGGAGCGATTTCAGGCTTTCATCGGCTAGTAATGATCTGGAGCCAATCACAGTGGTCATGGGATCCAGCAGCCCCTCCCACACTGTGTGCTGAGAGCGTACCCAGCAAAGGTCTGTCTTAATGGTCCGGATCAGATAACCAACATACCAGCCAATCATGGTGGTCATGTGGGGAGGACTCTTAACCCACTCATGTCAATGGACGCCGTGGCGAAACGCTCCGTGGTGCAACATACCGTGACGCAGCACGCCATGACGCAACGCGCAGCAGCATGCTGTGATGCAACGCGACATGGCGCAACATGCCAGGACGCAACGCGCCGCAACATGCCGGGACGCATCGCGTGCACCACATATAAAACAATAACAATGGGCCGCTGCTGGGTCTGAACTGCGATTGGTTTTCCGACACACACACATGCAGATGTCTGCTCGATTGATCAGAGACGACTCGGCCAAGTCGATATCAAGAGTCCCCAATTAGAGGATCTTTGGTCGACAGTTTTTTAAAAATGTAATCTGATCAGTTTAGTCGATTGAACAATCATGTCCGTGTGTGGCTGCCGTAAATGGACACCGTCTCCGATAGATCAAGTTTTTGGTCAATGCTGCGTGGAAAAATCCCACAGATGTTGTATTGTTGGATATGAATCGATGACGAATCCCTCGTTTGCAATTGCTTCTGATTGATCACAGATTGCTTCATGTATGGCCACCTTCAGTCTAAAAACCCCTTTACCTAGCTATACAATCTGATTGTACAATCTCCACTAAATTTATATAAACAGCCCATTCAGTAATATCAGTTCAGACCGGCCTCTGCATGGTTGCTGGTGAATCTAAAGGATATTGTAACAGATTGTTTTCATTTCTATTATACAATCTGATACAATATACAAACAGTATGAAGGAATTTGTACAATCAGATTGTATAGCATATGACTCGATGAGTCAGATTGTATAGTGTATGGGTCGGTATAAAGGAGATTGAACTATCAGATTGTATAGTGTATGGGTCAGTATAAAGGAGATTGTACCATCAGATTGTATAGTGTACCATCAGATTGTAAAGTGTATGGGTCGGTATAAAGGAGATTGTACAATCAAATTGTATAGTGTATGGGTCGGTATAAAGAAGATTGTACAATCAGATTGTATAGTGTATGGTCGGTATAAAGGGGATTGTACGATCAGATTGTATAGCATATGGGTCGGAATAAAGGAGATTGTACCATCAAATTGTATAGTGTATGGGTCGGTATAAAGGAGATTGTACGGTCAGATTGTATAGTGTATGGTCGGTATAAAGGGGATTGTACGATCAGATTGTATAGCGTATGGGTCGGAATAAAGAGATTGTACCATCAGATTGTATAGTGTACGATCAGATTGTATAGTGTATGGGTCGGTATAAAGGAGATTGTACGATCAGATTGTATAGTGTATGAGTCTGTATAAAGGAGATTGTACAATCAGATTGTATAGTGTATGGGTCGGTATAAAGGAGATTGTACAATCAGATTGTATAGTGTATGGGTCGGTATAAAGGAGATTGTACAATCAGATTGTTTTATGGGTGAGTATACCATCTGGTTGGCCCAGGCGCATGTGTGTGGGGGTGCTGGCCCAGGTGGGGATGGGGAGCACCTGGAGTGTATGTCCATATGGCACTGATGTCGAAAAATCAATGAATAACAGTTTATATATGTATATGCTTGTATGTACTAATTCGTTGTATACTTTCAGTTACAAAAAAGTTACTGTGCATCGGTCAATCAATGTCCCTTGAAGAAGCCTGTGATAGGCGAAACATGTCGGGATAGTGACCTAAGTTCCACATACTTGTATTGAATATGCACATGTACAAACATTGTAAACGGTATCAAAGTATTGAGCCCGTTATTGAGTGATTTTCCCTGTATCTTGTCATATATAGCCTATCTGGCGTATTTTATGCTTATGTTGAAAATAAAATGTGATTTTATTGCAAGATATCATTGATATAAAATTGTCTCTTTGCACTGGAGAATCCCACTGGGGAACACTCCTCTCAATTGAATCCATTATATGAGCTATTTGGGATAAGGTGTCTAGCTTCATTTTATATAATTAGGAGATAATTTGTACAGGGGACTACCCACAATATTATCTGTACAATCAGATTGTATAGTGCATGGGTCGGTATAAAGGTGATTGTACAATCAGATTGTATAGTGTATGGGTCGGTATAAAGGTGATTGTACAATCAGATTGTATAGTGCATGGGTCGGTATAAAGGTGATTGTACAATCAGATTGTATAGTGTATAGGTCGGTATAAAGGAGATTGTACAATCAGATTGTATAGTGTATGGGTTGGTATCAAGGAGATTGTACAATCAGATTGTATGGGTTGGTATAAAGGTGATTGTACAATCAGATTGTATAGTGTATGGGTTGGTATCAAGGAGATTGTACAATCAGATTGTATAGTGTATAGGTCGGTATAAAGGAGATTGTAGAATCAGATTGTATGGTGTATGGGTTGGTATAAAGGAAATTGAACGGTCAGATACACAATTTTTTTGATCTTATACTTTAAAAAAAAAAAAATTTCCTTCCAGCCTAGACAGGAAGTGATGTCATGACGCTGCTCCAGTCCTCCAAGGCCATAGAGGTGATCAGAGAGGATCTACTCTTTGATCCCTTATAGGAGCACCATTGGATTGGGCAAACCGGCGGTACCGGGGGTTATGGGCGATGTCTTCAGCTGTAATCCCGGTAAACCACTTGCAAACTGCAACGTATATATAATATATATATATAAAACGCTGATTGCCGTGGGTTACTGCGCTGCGAGGTCACATGACTTTCACCCAGCTGAGCGCAACACAGCGCCACCGAGCAACCAATCAGAGCCCTCCTTTCCCCAGCCAGCCCGCTAGGAGAGGAAATGCTGGTTGCCATGGGTTACTGCGCAGCGCTGTCAGATGGATTTCTCCCGGTTGGGTGCAGTGCGGTAATTGTGCTGTCGCAATTTGAAAAAGTATAATGAGCTTTACACTGCTGATTTTCGTTCACGCGGGTTACTGCGCTGCGACATCGAATGATTTTCACCCAGTCTGACGCAGCACGGCAACGCCGAGTAACCAATCAGAGCTCTCCTTTATCCATCCAGAAGGGTATGAGATGAAATTCTGGTTGCCGCGGGTTACTGCACCCCATGGCCAACTTTGCACAAATAAAATTTACCCAATTAGGAGGTAAAGATGCCGAGCAACCAATCAGAGCTCCCCTTTCCCCCAACCAGCTGGGTAAAATAGAAGACTCCGGTTGCCGTGGGTTACCGCTCTGTGCAAGCCAGATGGTTTTCCCACAGTCCAGCTCAGCACAGTAACACCGAGCAACCAATCAGAGCTCTCCTTTTTGTCTCTCCACCCCAAACTGGAAAGCAGATCTAAAACCACACCTTTCTTTTTCCCCTTTATTCTCACCCGGTTATCTGGCCACCGGAGGCTCATTCACACCAGGAGCTCTGCAGTCTCCATGCGTTTCCTCACGTGCGTTTACATGCATTTTGAGGTGCGTTTTATTGCCTGGGGAAGGAGGGCCATCAAAGAGGCCACGCAAAGGCTCAAAAATGCACGTCGTGCATAACGGCACCCCCAAACGCAGGAAGCAAACTGCGCTCTTTTTTTTTACTGTGCGTTTTGCCAGGTTTGTTGCATGCGGCATAACGCGCGGTAAAAAAAAAAAAAAAACTTGCAAACCGGAATGCAGCAAATGAGCTGCTTTGACACGTTTTTTGTCTCATGTAGGGCAGCCCCTTGAAATTGAACGCGCGTATCAAAGATCGTTAGGGGTGAATGGGACCTTTTGTGCGTTGTGTTGTATTTATGTGCGGAAAATGCCACCTGCTCTACTTTTTTTTTTTTGGCGGGTGAACTGCGCTCTTTAGCTAAGGCTGGGTTCACGTGCAAAATCACATGCGTTCCCACAACACAGAAAAAAAAAAAAAATGAACGGTGGTGCCGTTAACTTTTAATGGCGTCTCAAAGCACCTTGCTGACGCACGTGAGAAAGTGTGCGCCACAACACGCGGTAACCATGCGTTTCAGTGCAGCGTGATTTAAGAGTGGTTTTCGCACGTAGCCAAAACAAGGGCACCCTGCGAGCGAACCGCCACAACAAGGGCACCCTGCGAGCGACCCGCCACAACAAGGGCATCCTGCGAGCGACCCACCACAACAAGGGCACCCTGCGAGCGACCCGCCACAACAAGGGCACCCTGAGAGCGACCCGCCACAACAAGGGCACCCTGAGAGCGACCCGCCACAACAAGGGCACCCTGAGAGCGACCCGCCACAACAAGGGCACCCTGAGAGCGACCCGC
>BLSH010107204.1:755798-773767 GCA_018402905.1 Glandirana rugosa
AACCCCCCCCCCCCCCCCCCCCGTCCCCTGGTATACTGACTTGCCGTCTCTTTAATTGGGTCACTATACCTGGAAACAAGCACACAATTCCTGGAAACCAATCCTTAGTTTCTGTTGGCCGCTTGTTTTCCCAACTTGTCAAGGAACTTTGATTTATCAAAGGAGATAAATGTGTTTCCTTGTATTTAGAAGTGCGGGCAGCGGGGTTGTCCTAGTGAGGAACTGGCCTGGAACATGCGTACACAACGTGAGTGTCGGCTCCAAAGCATAAAAAATACAACGGGAATGCCAAACCAAAAGGTGCATAACCATGTTTTATAATCTTGGTGTGACCATCTAAAACATCCAATGTGTTTCGGGGTCCAAACCACTACCCTGCCGTGAGGGCTTAGAGCTTCATGGGACTTGGTAACATTAATTTCTGAGTCCATAGAAGCTTGGATAAAGCTAAGCCAGGATGAAAGGGGAAGTGACTTGGCCACTGAAATGCGTTGCCTGTTTTATGTGATTATGCTATGAACCACTAAAGCAATTTTGAAGTTTTTCCCCATTTGGTTTGGTGCCCTGATGTACTTTGGCCATGTTTTGAGCCACGTTGGTGGTACCTACTAGTAGGGAGCTTAATGTGAGATGCATTACCAGAGCCAGTGAGCCGATTATGTTAATTCTTTTGAACAAGTGTTGAAGTGCCAGCACGTCTAGGATGTCTTTTTAAGAGTTTCCGCTGGTCAGACGTGACTTGCTTCATGCTTGATCCAGGTCTGTGATGCACCAGGTAATAAAGCCAGGATAAGTGGACAGCCTTGAAGTCTGGAGCTGTAATGGCAACAACCCACCAGCTACCAAAAGTGCATCTGGAAAGTTTTCACAGCGCTTCACTTTTTCCACATTTTTTTATGTTACAGCCTTATTCCAAAATGGATTAAATTAATTATTTTCTTCAAAAATTCTACAAACAATACCCCATAATGACAACATGAAAGAAGTTTGTTTGAAATCTTTGCAAATGTATTAAAAATAAAAATGGAAAAACATCCCATGTACATAAGTATCACAACTTTTGCTCAATACTTTGGTGAAGCACCTTTGGCACCAATTACAGCCTTAAGTATTTTTGAATGTGATGCTACAAGCTTGGCACACCTATTTTTGGGCAGTTTCTCCCATTCTTCTTTGAAGAGCCTCTCAAGCTTTATCAGGTTGGATGGGGGGAGCGTCAGTGCACAGCCATTTTCAGATCTCTCCATAGATGTTCAATCGGTTCAAGTCTGGGCTCTGGCTGGGCCACTCGATGATATTCAGAGTTGTCCTGTAAGCACTCCTTTGTTATCTTGGCTGTGTGATTAGGGTCGTTGTCCTGTTGGAAGATGAACCTTCGTCCCAGTGTGAGGTCCAGAGCACACTGGAGCAGGTTTTCATCAAGGATGTCTCTGTACATTGCTGCATTCATTATTTTCATCGATCTGGACTAGTCTTTCAGTTCCTGTCGCTGAAAAACATCACAGCATGATGCTGCCACCACCATACTTCACTGTAGGGATGGTTTTGGCCAGATGATGAGTGGTGCCTGGTTTCCTCCAGACACGACGCTTGCCATTCAGGCCAAAGTGTTCAACCTTTGTTTCATCAGACCAGAGAATATTGTTTCTCATGGTCTGCGAGTCCTTTGAGCGCCTTTTGGCAAACTCAAGGAGGGGCTGTCATGTTCCGTCACTCAACCATACAGGCCTGATTGGTGGAGTGCTTCAGAGGTGGTTGTTCTTCTGCAAGGTTCTTGGTCACCTCCCTGACTAAGGCCCTTCTCCCCCCGATCGCTCAGTTTGGCCGGGTGGCCCGCTCTAGGAAGAGTACTGGTGGTTCCAAACTTCTTCCATTTACGGATGATAGAGACCACCATGCTCATTGGGACCTTCAATGCTGCAAACTTTTTTTTCTGCACCCTTCCCCAGATCTGTGCCTCCATACAATCCTGTCTCAGAGGTCTACAGTCAATTCCTTGAACTTCATGGCTTTGGTTTGTGCTCTGACATGCACTGTTAACTGTGGGACCTTATATAGACAGGTGTGTGCCTTTCCAAATCATGTCCAATCAACTGAATTTACCACTGGTGGACTACAATCAAGTTGTAGAAACATCTCAGGGATGATCAGTGGAAACAGGATGCATCTAGGCTCAATTTTAAGTGTGATGGCAAAGGCTGTGACTACTTATGTACATGGGATTTTTATGTTTTTTTATTTTTAATAAATTTGCAAAGATTTCAAACAAATGTCTTTCACGTTGTCATTATGGGGTATTGTTTGTAGAATTATGAGGAAAATAATGTATTTAATCAATTTTGAAATAAGGCTGTAACATAACATAATGTGGAAAAAGCGAAGCGCTGTGAATACTTTCCGCATACACTGTATAACTCTATTGGCGGGCGGTGCTTGCTATGGTAGTTGTCTGTGCTCCTGTCTTCAATGCCATATCAAGGTCTTTAAGGTGGAACTCCACTATCTCTACTTCATCCAATCACAGAACACCTTGTATTCATTGAGTAAAATGCAAGGCTTTCCGTGAACGACGTCTGTGCTGAGCAAGCAACCCCCTGTGTTCACTCTGCAGATGGGCACCCACTCAGCACAAGACCCGGAACACATCGAGAATCAATGAGTTAGGCGCAACTACTACAGTGATTCTCCGCTTCGACAGGGATCGGTCTGGCATGGAATATGTATACTTGCATTGGCCCAAGTTGGGTCAATGTAACTATGCAGATAGGAATTCCGAATTAAGTATTTAAGTATTGATGCTGGAAAGGTTTTTTCTAGCTGGGATCTTTTACCATATTCAGCAGGGGCACAGTATATTTAAAGTGAGAAAGTGTTGAAACCTTTGTCAGGTTTTGATGCTGCCTGTGTCTCTGCTGAAGAGATTCTCCTTCTCTACTTGTTCTGATGGTCATTGTCCCTAGGAGAAGTTACCTCTTTCTCCCTGTTGGGTTTCCAGGACAAGAAAAAGGAGAAATCTCCCCAGCAAGGCACAGACCGGAAAAAAAAAAAGAGGGTTCAAACAACTTCTCACTCTATCCAAAACGAAAAAGTTTTGGCTTTAGATGTACTTTTAAGGAATAAGGAGGTATGTGATAAGAATTCTGCATCCCCTGCATTGTGTTCTTTCAAGGACTTTCTAATTTTTATTATATTGTGTAGTCTTTTATAACCTCACGTTTGCCAAATAGCCCCTGGCGCCCATCAATTTATCTTCAAGCCCAACTGAAATTGCAGAAAAAAAAAGGTTAGACAATGGACTAAAGCCTCAATTTTCACAGTCCACTCCACTGTTGGAGCTTTTGTGCAAAACATGACTGTGCAGTCCAGAAGGCACCAAAAAAGACTCAGTTCATCATGTAATAAAGCAGACTTACTCAGACACGCATCCCTTCTTGGGATGAGGTGTATGGCTGTTACTCAGCTCTGCCAGCATAAAACCCTCCCCAGGGATGAGGGGTGTGGCTGTTACTCAGCTATGCCAGCACAAAGTCCCCTCCACAGGGATGAGGGGTGTGGCTGTTACTCAGCTATGCCAGCACAAAGTCCCCTCCACAGGGATGAGGGGTGTGGCTGTTACTCAGCTATGCCAGCTCAAACCCCCTCCCCAGGGATGAGGGGTGTGGCTGTTGAGCAAGCCATAGAATATGCAATTTACAGTGTCAGTGTTGATGATGGGGGGGATCCCTTCAGCTGCTCTATTGTATTCTGACAGTGGGAGGTTTCTCAACCATTAGAATACAATGATCACTGCAAGCAGATATTGCCGCCAGTGGTGATCGCACAAAAAAAAAAGACAGGTTGGTTGCACTTTAGATGATTGATGGATTGACTTCAGTACAACTTGCCTGTCCATAGACTGATCGAAACTTGGCCAGTTCCTACTGAACCAGCCCAATTTCGATCCATCTATGCCCTGCTTTAGTCTGCTCTAACAGCACAAAGCCCCCTGCCCTGTAATGAGGGTTGTGGCTGTTACTCAGCTCTGCCAGCAAAAGCCCCTCTAGGGATGAGGGATGTGGCTGTTACTCAGCTCTGCCAACACACAGCACCTTGCCCTGTGATGAAATGTGTGGCTATTACTCAGCTCTGCCAGCACAAAGCCCCCTCTCCAGGGATGAGGAATGTGGCTGTTAAGCATGACAATAGATTATGCAATTTTCTTTCCTTTAACCTTGGGTTGAAGGAAAGAAATTGCTTGGTTCCCCCATGTACACAGTCAGTGTTGATGAGGGAATCCCTTCCGCTGCCCTACTGTAGTCTGACAGCGGGAGGTTTCCCAGCTGTTAGAATACGATCACTGCCAGCAGCTATAGCAGCCGGCAATGATCGCACAAAAAAACAGGTTGGTTTTACTGAAGTCGAATGATGGATAGACTTCAGTACAACCAGCCTGTCCATAGACAGATCGAAATTTGGCCAGTTTCTGCTGAACCAGCGGAATTTCGGTCCATCTTTGTCCTGCCTTTCTCAACTCTGCCAGTACAAAGCCCCATTCCCCATGATGAGGGGTGTGGATGTTACTCTGCCCTATCAGCACAAAGCCCCCTGCCCTGTTATGAGGGGTCGGGCTGTTACTCAGCTCTGCCAGTACAAAGCCCCCTCCCCTGTGATGAGAGGTGTGGCTGTTACTCAGCTCTGCCAGCACGAAGCCCCCTCCCCTGTGATGAGAGGTGTGCCTGTTACTCAGCTCTGCCAGCACAAAGTGGTGGAGTAGCAAGACAGGAAGCAACATTTATGTCTTTACAGCAAAGGACTATAAAGCGATAAATAGGTTATGAAACTTCAGTTTTTAGGTACCCCTCTTAGATAGCCCCCAAAAGTACACATTTATATATACATGTATTAAACCATCCAACATGGCTGATATAGCAAATGCACCCTTGTCTAGTGTATGGGATTTCCATAGGCTGTAGGGATAAATGTTTATTTTATGGGATTTCCCGAGGCTGTAGAGCTCGATGTCTATTTTATGAGATTTCCATAGGCTGTAGGGATCTATGTATAATTTATGGGATTTCCATAGGTTGTAGGGCTCAATGTCTAATGTTATGGGATTTTCCTAGGCCGTGGGGCCCAATATCTATGTTATGGGATTTCCATAGGCTGTAGGGATCAATGTCTATTTTATGGGATTTCCCTAGGTTGTAGGCTTTAATGAGTTACACATGCTTCTATGTGATAGCGGTAGGGCTTTCATCCTACTACGCTTATGTTACATGCATTTTTGCAGGCCTCAGCTGCCCACTGAGCGTCAAGAAGCCGCTTGCGACCTCGCGTAGTTGTGGAAGGGAGGGACTCGCCTCTACCTTGATTATGTTTGTGGAAATCTTCCCTTTCAGGATGTAATGGTGGTGGGCGAACCAACCCTGATGGGCGGAGAGTTTGGAGATGAAGACGAACGACTGATAACTCGCCTGGAGAACACTCAATTTGACGCCGCCAATGGGATTGATGACGAGGACAGCTTCAATAACTCTCCCGCACTTGGCGCCAACAGTCCCTGGAACAGCAAACCACCCTCAAGTCAAGAGAGTAAATCGGAAAACCCAACCTCACAGGCTTCACAGTAAACACACACACACACACAACCCTTCAAATAAATATATATATGTGTATAACAGGCCCATGTGGAGGAACAAAAAAAAATGTTGTTTTAAAATAAAAAGCCGTGGAAAAAAATACAAAAAAAATACAAAAAAAGTTGAAACTTATCTACCTGTAAATTGAAATAAAAAATGACATTTTAAAATGAACCCCTTTACATCAGGTCATGCCTTTCTAGGAAAGGGGTTACTGTGAGAGCTAAAGAGGGACTGAGGTACTGTGGACCCTTTAACTGCTTCCCAACAAAAAAGGCGTTGGCGTTTCTTGTGTCCTTGGGGGAGGGGAATGTAATTGGAAGGGGGAGGTTGGGTGATGCACCGTTTCAGGAACATGTAGTGAGCGGGGTTTCATTTTAAGTATGGCGAATTTTGAGAAGGGTACATCCCAGGAACCGGAAACTTTTAAAATGCCAGACTCTCCCCTCCACTTAAAAAGCCACCCTGAGTGGCATTTTCACGTAAGCACTAAAGTTAGGGTGACCCTGTCACCTACTCAATGTTTTGTGGTTGAACCAGCATTCATCTGTGACACCAGAAAATTATGAGGCTCAAAGAGAGCCCAAATAGTCACATTGTTACTATGCATTCATTTTTTAGCGGTTTTCTGGTATCGTTATATTGTTAAGCACGTTTTGCGTAATTTTTAAACTTATTTAAATATATACTTGCATAACTTGTACATTTCACGTTCCCATTTTTTTTTTTTTTTTGTAATTCATACTATATTTTTTTAAAAATGAGGGAGGATAGGGCTACTGGGAAGATGCAGAAGATTGATAGCATAGGGAAAGGTTAGACCCCTCTGTGAGGTTTTAGTGCAATCTGTGTGGGAGAGGAAGATTAGGCAATCCCAGGAACACAGAAAAAAAAAAAAACCTGATTGAAGGTTCCAACCCCCCTCCCCAGGCTATTTAGAACTAAAACAAAAAATTGGGAATGGGTTTTAATGGCCATTATTGAGTCCAAATGCCATCTTGGCTGGGGTCCAACAGTACCGAAAGTTTGTTTCTGGCTTGCCCAATGCAAAGTGGTGGCGCCAAATAACCTCTTCATGAGGCCTGATAACAAAACACAATTAGGTAAATTGTTGATACAACTAATTTTAATCTGCCAACAAATGTGCAAAAAAAAACCAGAGCAACCTGTAAAAGGTACTTTTTTTTTTTTTTGCACTGGCCATTGAACATAGTGCTAATATAAGCTTGTATATAGGACCCTCTACCCTAACTGGGTTCACCATGGTCCTGTTGATGCCTTTGGCCAAGGGCTCCATTGGAACATGCCACTGGTTATAGTGCTAAACCAATGTTTGTGTATATATAGGACCATCTACCCTAACTGGGTCCACCATGGTTCTGTTGATGTCTTTGACCAAGGACTGCATTGGAACATGCCACTGACTATAGTGCTAACATAGGCGTGTATATAGGACCCTTAACCCGAACTGGGTCCACCATGGTTCTGTTGATGTCTTTGACCAAAGACTTGATTGGAACATGCCACAGAACTCCTTTCTATGTCTTCACACAATCAGTCAAGAATTTCTAGAGAAGTATAAAAAGCTGGGGTAAAGAGCAAGGAAGGCTCATAGTGCACAGCAGGGGTCTCCAAATTTTCTAAACAATGGGCCAGTTTTTTGTTCTTCAGACTTTAGGAGGGCTGGACTGTGGCCAGCAGAAGTGGAAATTAAACATGGCATTTGGTATTAGGTGTAGGAATAGTGCCCCATCGTTGGTATCATTGGCAGGAATTGTGCCCCAATTGTTGGTGTCATTGGGAGAAATTGTGCCCAATTAATATCAGTTGGCTGACTAGTGTCTTGTATCAGTGGAAGGATTAATGCCCCATGGGCCAGATAAAGACAAGCAAAGGGCCACAGTTTGAAGACCACTGGTCTAGATTCTAGATTGCCTAATGAGGCGCTGTTATTACTAGCTATAGTTGAGATTTATCTAACAGTAAAGTCAGCGTTTTGTGCAAGCTAACTAGTTTATTCAAGAATGTGCAAAGAGCAGTGAGTAATGGAGTTCAATAACCGGTCAGATTTCAATTTATTGTAGTTGGAGAATGCAATTTGGATGTCTTGACTTACCAACTTTACACTATGATTCCCTGTGCAAGTACATGGGAGTGAAGTGTGATTAACTTGTTCTACACCAATTTGTTTACTGGAGGGTCTCAACTTCCATCAAGTACTCCCAGCAGACCAAAATTTTACTTTGCTCTGTCTTGCACAGGTGTTTTAATGTGTCAGTTGACCTGAAACCTCTTTCCTCTTTCAAAAATCCACAGACTTTGAGATACGTAAGGCCGCAATTGAGAAGCAATAGTCCTCAGTGGCCACAAGATGAGGTCTGACACCAGCAGACCAGAGTTAGGATTTGCTCTCACAAAGGTGATTTAAGGTGGCACTTGATTAATCAACAAACCTCTTTCCTCTTTGGGAAATCCATAGACATTTGGGTACTTAAGGCCGAAGCACTGGCGGCCACTGGTTGAGGTTAGACATCCATTTTCTTTTTCTGAGACGTTGAGGTTGTCAAAACTGCTAATATCAGCCGAAAGGGAGCACACCAATTATTTCTCCCTTGATTTTGAAGAGAAATGCAGAAAACTTGACCTGTGGTCAGTGGCAGCAACAGGAGTTGGGAATCGTAGACTAGAGTTTACTATGGATGCCTAAGGATGTAGGACACGTCATACAGAACTCCATATAAAATTTACTCTAAGCATTCATGTACACTGTCAGGTCTTCATTGAAAGGTTCATTGACCTTCTATGTTACAGCGTTGGGGGAGTTATTTGCCCTACTTTGAACAGATTGGCCTGCAGGAATTTCCTTGTTAATGTAATTACTTTTTTTTTCCTTTTTTTTTTATACCCAGGTCATTGTAGATAACCATCATTATTTGTGTCACCTCCCCAAACATACTGCAGATTCAGGTTCCACAGTGCCTCACTCTTGCTTGAATTTATAATTTTTTTTTTTTTTTATTCTGTTTTATTTTTTTTTTTATTTTTAAATAATATTATTAAAAAAAGAGTTAAAAAAATCGCTGTCCTGATTTTGTACTGGCTTATTCTATATCTCTGGGGAATATTGTTTTATACAGTTCCAAAAGCTTCAAACCAAGGAAGACTTTGCAGGAGTAATTTGTAATCCCTCCAAGAGGAAGAGAAGAGAAAAAAAAAACAAAAAAAACTTTTTCTTTAATGTAAATTTGTGTGATATTCTCTCCGAACCCCCTGTTCTCTTGCTTGGGTTTGTGTATCTGTATGTGCCTGTACATTTTCCGCTCTATAGAAGCAGTGTGTAATTCTGGTCTTAATGTATCCTTTAGAAAGAGATCTTTTTTTATATATAGGCGATATGATATTTGAGTGGAGGGGGGGGCGGGGGTGGGTTGGGTTATTCTTTTGTTCCAATTTTTTTATATTTGGGTCTAAAATTTGAGGGGTGTATGGGCAGGGAGAGTTGATGTATGGTCACCACTTCACTTGGTAACTCTTGCTGGATCATTTTGGATTTCCCGCAGTGCTTATAGGACGAAGATGCCTCTCCTAGGGTCTTGCAGTCCTAGAGCTAAACAAAGTGCAAATTTTGTTGAGAGCAAAAGAATGAAATCAGAATTTCAAAGGTTCCTACATTCTGTTTGCAGCTAATTTTTGTTTTTCAAGCAGTTCAAGTTGCTCTTTGACAAATAAAGCAGATGCAAGTTATTCCTTGAAAGCCGCTTGCAAATTTTTGAGAAAAATAATATTTTAATGATGCAACATAAACTTATTTATCAAAGGAAAACTTGCACCTTTTTCCAGAGGTAACTTGGCTAAATGTGTTGCATATCTTGGTATGCAAGTCCAAGCAGTGTAACTTTTACTTGAATTTTCCTCCACAACGTTTATAAGAGGCACCATTGCTTTTTTTTTTTTTTCTCTTGGAAACTACTCAGTAGCAGTGAATATGTAACAATGTATTTATTTAATAAATGTTAAGAGGACACATGCACAGAATCTCCCCTGTCATGCAGTTCATGTTAGCAATGCAGCTCTCTAGTTCACAGGACAAGCCTGGCTGGCTCGCCAATTGTTGGTAGTTCCAAGCTTCAACATTGGAGGAACTTGCAGTTTCCAGAACAGCTATTGATCAATAGTAGGAAGAATTTACAGCAGAGGGGCATTCATATATCTTAAGATTAAAACTGGGAAATGTGCTTTTATAAAAATACATTCTGCAAATTATCTCCTAAAAATAGAAAGAAAAAATACATTTGGACACACAAGGGAAAAAATGTTCAGTTTTCAGCCTGTGCTAGGTGCCCCATACAAAGTATAAGGAGGCCTTCTAAAAACCTGCATGAACTGAAAATCGGTTCTATATAATAAAGGATAAAAACATTTTTTTGTTTTTCTTTTCAGAACAGAAATTGCCTACCTTTTCAGCCTATGAGTGTTTTATAAATGTTTTCCTTTTGTGGTATGCTCAGACCCAAATGAATCTGGGCCTCTCAGATCCATCAATTTAGGGCACATGCATACTTATGCATTTATATGTGCATTTTCACTGTTTGTGTTTTACTGCCTCTTTGTATACATTTTGTGTTTCTAAATTATGTACTGCATTTCTAATTCCAAGGATCCCTCAGGTAAAAAAAGTTCCCATAAGAGAAATTTTTCACTAATTCTTCATTCAACTGTGCACTCTAATAAAGCACCTCTTTACCTGGAGATCTGGAGATGTTGACTGCACTTTTCACAAAACCTATGGGACCCAGTAAACAAAGTTATAGACTAATGTAAAATGTTGCATGGTGCATATGATACAGTGGAACCCCAGATTGCGAGTAATGCAGTTTGTTTCCCCAATACGAGCTGATTTTTTAAAAAAAATCTGGACTCGGTTTGCGAGCGCTGTCTCGCAAGACAAGCAGGATTCAAGCCTCTGTGTATGCAATACCGTATGTGGCCAGAGGTGTGGGGGGCGCTGGTGAGGGTGCGGAAACTCTTGGAGCACCCAAAAGTGTCAACAGTTCCCGAGCATCTCCGAGCCTCACCAGCTCTCCCGCACCTCTGGCCACATACAGTACTACATAGACAAGCAATGGTTGTGGAACGAATCATCTGAGTTTCCATTGTTTCCTATGGGGAAACTTGCTTTGATATATGAGTGCTTTGAATTACAAGCATTCTTCTAGAATGAATAATGCTCGTAATCTGAGGTTCCACTGTATGTGGTGCATTTCATGCAAATTATTATGTTGCAGTCTGTATAGATTATTAGGCACATAAACCATGATCATCACTGTCTTGTGCCATCATTCTCCTGGCAGAATAATGCACGCCTTCATTGCAAACCTTTTCCTGCAAAATTACTTGCTGCAGATTGTGCGTAAATTTACAAACACAATCCCCCCCCTCCCAAATGGGCCAATTTTACTAGGGTTGGTTCACTGAGACCTACAAATTCATTTAAGGGTTCCTTTGGTGTAAAAGGTTTGAGAAAGGCTGATCCCTAACTTTGAAATCATATTTTTCCCCATACCAATTCAAGCTAAAATGCTATAAAATGCATTTAAACCCTTTAAGGCATAGTTGCTCAACCTGTGGTGAAAATACAAGTCCCATCATGCCTCTACCTTTGGGAGTCATGGTTGTAACTGTCAGTGACTTGCAATGGCCCATGGGACTTGTAGTTCCGCAACAGCTGAAGGGCCACAGGTTGAGCACCCATGCTTTAAGCCCTACTTTTTTACTATTCTTTTAGAGCCCATACCCTTGTCTACATTACGCCTTAATCCACTTCTTCTGCAGCTACATAGCATGGAGAGTATGGCGCCCGTTTGGTACAGTTCTCGCCTATGTGTGTTTGCAAACTCGAAAACTGTTGCAGTCTTGGTGCCGTTTCCATTTCCCTCAAGTTGTACATGCATTTTAATTCATGTATTACTCCCCACCCCCTGCAATCTACATTCAGAAAAATGCATGAAGGACTCCATTAAATGCATAATAATCATCAATGTGCTTTTAAGTGCTAAAGTGTGACTTGGACCTCCACCGTTGCATTTGCTTCTCGTCTAGTGCTTTGCAAGGTTGCCTCTAGACTAGACCAATTTTAATCTATGGAGCTGATTTAAATCATTGTGCCGTTGCCATAGCAACAACTCAGCTTCTATCTCTGCATATTTTAGCATGCTAACTATTGCCGGAAACATTGCTATGGGCAGGAGACCTATTTTTCTCTTGTGCATGCACTGTTTCTTTTATGATAATCGGTCCAGTGAGGCTTGACTAGTGCTATGTTGTAGATATCTACAGCTTCCTGTATTTTTTAAAACAAAATTCTAAATATCTGAAACACACTATGAACCCATAGTGGCGTGGGGATATGCACATACAAGTCTGTTTGCTAAGGTAGTGCAGTTGTGATGTCTGGTAGCCCATAGCGAACCATAAGAACGAGTTCTCTTAGCAGATATTACTACAGAAAAGTGAAATGTGGTTGCTCGGAGTTATTGCACTTTGAAAACTACATTGCACCATACCAGTGATGGCGAACCTTGGCACCCCAGATGTTTTGGAACTTCATTTCCCATGATGCTCAGCTACACTGCTACATGGTGAATGTAGTTCAAAACATCTGGGGTGCCCAGGTTCGCCATCACTGCACTATACCCTACTTTGTTAAATAAGTCTTGGTGAGGCAGCCATTGGGTCCTAAGGCTCCAGCTTACGTTGATAGCTTCCTGTGACTTCAGTGCTGTAGGGTTTTTGGCATAGTTGACTGATACTGGTGCTCCTGTAGAAACTACCTAAAAGAGAAATGTATTGGTCAGACGTGGTCACCATAGCTCATGGTTGCTATGGTCAAAAATCATGGATCTTTCTTCAGACAAAAGCTTGATCACGTGTCATAGACCTTGTCCAATCAGCCATCGCTTTTCTGCCTCAATAACTGCTCTACCGAATTCTTTTCCAATACTTGCTCTTGATGTGGATGAACCTGGCCTTCTGTATCAACCTGTCTCCATCAGCATTGTCTCATAGTAGCCGATGAGTTTAACATAAAACCTTGAAAACGGAAAATGAAAGTGTCGTCCTAGTTGCTGTGAGGCAATACAGAGACAGACACTTTGATATGGAAGGCTCTCTACCTGATTTTGCACTTTTGCTTAAACAAACGTTCTCGTCTTTTCATTCTGACTCCCCTGGTTGTAAACTAAGCAATACCTTCATTGTAAATCCCATGTCTTTTTTTTTTCCTATGTATTCTCACTTGTAGGAGGTCATATAGGAGCCTCATAGTATATATATGTATATATAAATGTGTGTGTACTATATATATTTTTTGTTATCAGAATACAATATAAAAAAGGGGATCAAGAATGCCATAAGGCAGGCATGGGCAATTTGTGGTCTTTAGCAGTTAATAGAGCCTGTAAGGGCCACCTTGCCCAGGCAAGCCAAAGTGGTATGGTGGCTCCATGACAGCTGGAAGGCCCTAGGTTGCTTGTGCCTGCTATAAAGCCTTCTCTGTTTTGTTTTGTTTTTTTCTATGTAGTGAATGGTGACTTATATTACTCTTTCCTGTTGCCCTCTTAATGTTGCCAACATGCGCACCCACATCCAGACATTGCATCGATTGTGCCATTGAGTCCTGTATGGTACTAATGAATAACGAATCCAGCTTTTCGTTCCATAATGTCCTCCCAAATCATTGTATCCCCTCCCCACCATAAGCAGAGTCTTTGCATCTGAGGTTCCTTGTCTCTGCTTTCTTTATAAATATATTGTATAATAAACTCTAGATGGATTTCTATGTGTGAATGTTTCCTCTCTTGCTTTCATTTTTTTTTTATGGTGTAAGAAATGTAAATGTATTTTTTTGGGTTAATAGCATGTTTAGGTAAAGATGACCAGACCAGTAGACCTATTTTGTATTCTATACCAGTGTTTCTCAACGCCAGTCCTCAAGGCGCCCCAACAGGTCATGTTTTCAGGATTTCCCTCAGATGAAACTGTAATTACTAAGGCAGTGAAACTGATGAAATCACCTGTGCAAAATAATGGTGAGCCTGAAAACATGACCTGTTGGGGCGCCTTGAGGACTGGAGTTGAGAAACCCTGTTCTATACAAAGTCAAGATAGAAATGGGCAGACTCGATGGGCTACTGTCTTTTTTTTTTTTTTTTCTGCTGTCACTTTTCCATGTTTCTAACCTCCCAACGTGATGCAACTAATGGATGTAATCATAATGCAATTCTGTTACTCTTTACAGCAGTGGTTCTCAACTCCTGTCCTCGGGACCCACTAACAGGCCAGGTTTGCAGGATAACTGAAATACATCACAGGTGATATCATTTGCTGCTCAGTGATTGCAGTATTCTAGTCTGCATCTCCCCAAGGTAATACTTAAAATCTGGCCTGTTGGTGGCTCCCGAGGACTGGAGTTGAGAACCACTGCTTTACATAGACCTTAAAACCTATAATATGACCAACCACTGAACCTAATGTCACAATACTATTACACACTATACATAGTACCCTAGACCAGTGGTTTTCAACCTCAGTCCTCAAGTACCCCCAACAGACCATGTTTTTAGGTTTTCCTGTTATCTTGCACGGGTGCTTTAAATCAAAGTTAATGTCTTGGTATTTTGGAAAGCTATTTTATCTAAGAGAAATTCCTCAAAACATGGCCTGTTGGGGGTACTTGAGGACCGAGGTTGAGAACTACTGCACTAGACCTCCAACATATCCAACCACTGGACCTAATCGTGTCCCCATTCTATTACACGCTATACATAGAACCCCTACACCTCCAACATGACCAACCACTGGACCTAATCGTGTCCCCAATTTATAACACACTATACAGTATGTAGAACCCTACACCTCCAACATGACCAACCACTGGACCTAATCGTGTCCCCAATTTATAACACACTATACAGTATGTAGAACCCTACAACTTCAACATGGCCAACCACTGCACCTTATCGTGTCACCATTCTAATACACACTATACATAGAACCCTACACCTCCAACATGACCAACCACTGGATCTAATCATGTCACAATTCTGTTACACACAATACATAGAACCCTACACCTTCAACAAAATTAGTGCGGCGCTAAAAAGAAACATAATCATGTCCCCTAGGGATCCTGTAAACCATGATCTATTAAAGTGCAAGACTATAACAGTGATATAATAAGGTGCAAATATGCAAAATCTCCACCAGAAGTCCTCATAGGATCAAACATAAGTGTGAAATAAAGTGCTCTGTGCAAAAGTCCTTCTTTAAATTCAGCCAGTAACAGAAACAAACGTATTAGTCCATAATGTTGATAATCCAAACTGTAATAAATGAAACTTATTTTTCCACAATCTTTCACCTCTGTGTCAGTTCCCACAATCCTTGTGCTCCCTCCACCAGTTCTGCCCTCACCTTCTAGGCATTTTAAATGCGCCCTTTCACATAATTAATTTTCTGGATCATTCCTCCTGGTACTCCACCTCTTTATAAGCATCCTGTATGCTCCTCTCACATCGATCATCTTAAGATATTGTATCTCCTTAATGCTGCCTGTGTACTCCAATCACATGCAAAGCAATCAGATCTTGCAATAGTGCTTTATCGGTTTTAAAATTTTATTCACACAACCATTTGGCGAATGTGCATTCACATTTTAAAAAACATAATCACGCCTGTGTAAATACATGTGCCAACGTTGTTAGGACAATGTATGCTCCCTCTGTTACACTCCAATCGTTCCTTCCTGGTTCCTCGTTCGTCAGCCTCTCAGGTCCCTCCTACTAGTTTCGTCACTTCTCGTGACTTCCTCAGGGAGAACCCTACACCCCCAACATGACCAACCACTGGACCTAACCATGTCAGAATTTTATTACATACTATACATTCAACCCTACACCTCCAACATGACCAACCACTGGACCTAATCATGTCACAATTCTAATACACACTGTACATAGAACCCTACACCCCCAACATGACAAACCACTGGACTTAATCATGTCACAATTCTAATACACACTGTACATAGAACCCTACACCTCCAACATGACCAACCACTGGGCCTAATCATATCACAATAATATTACACACTGTACATAGAACCCTACACCTCCAACATGACCAACCACTGGGCCTAATCATATCACAATAATATTACACACTATACATAGAACCCTACACCTCCAACATGACCAACCACTGGGCCTAATCATATCACAATAATATTACACACTGTACATAGAACCCTACACCTCCAACATGACCAATGACTGGACATAATCATGGCACAATTGTATTACACACAATACATAGAACCCTACACCTCCAATACGACCAACCACTGGACCTAATCATATCACAATTCTAATACACACTGTACATAGAACCCTACACGTCCAACATGACCAATGACTGGACATAATCATGGCACAATTCTATTATACACAATACATAGAACCCTACACCTCCAATATGACCAATGACTGGACATAATCATGGCACAATTCTATTATACACAATACATAGAACCCTACACCTCCAATATAACCAACCACTGGACCTAATCATGTCACAATTCTATTAAGCACTATACATATAACCCTACACCTACAACTTGACCAAGTAGATGTATTTAATATTCTGGGCGAAGTCAAGATAGGACCTCCAAACAAGATTCAACCCATGGATGTAATCATAATGCAATTTTGTTGCTCTTTACATGTATACTCCCAACTTGACCAACCAACTGGCCCTAATCATATCACAATTCTATTACATGCTATACATAGAACTCTAGGCCTCCAACATGACCAACCACTGGCCCTAATTATGTCACTATTCTATCACATGCTATACAGCTGTGGCCAGAAGTTTTGAGAATGATACAAATATTAATTTTTGCAAAGTCTGCTGCCTCCGTTTTTATGATGGCAATCTGCATATACTCCAGAATGTTATGAAGAGTGATCAGATGAATTGCAGTTAATTGCAAAGTCTCTCTTAGCCATGAAAATGAACTTAATCCCATAAAAAAAGATTTCCACCGCATTTGCGAAGAAGGCTTCAAGGGGCCAAGAAAGTCCAGCAAGCACCAGAACCATCTCCAATTGATTCAGCTGTGATATCGGGGGAACCACCAGTGCAGAGCTTGCTCAGGAATGGCAGCAGGCAGGTGTAAGGACATCTGTATGCATAGTGAGAAGAAGGCTTTTGGAGGATGGCCTGGTGTCAAGAAGGGCAGCAAAGAAGCCACTTCTCTTCAGGAAAAACATCAGGAACAGACTGATATTCTGCAAAAGGTACAGGGATTGGACTGCTGAGCACTGTGATAAAGTAATTTTCTCTGATAAATCCCCTTTCTGATTGTTTGAGGCATCCAGAAAAAAAACCTTGTCTGGAGAAGAGAAGGCAAGTGCTACCATCAGTTCTGTGTCATGCCAACAGTAAAGCATCTTGAGACCATTCATGTCTTAGCCAAGGGAGTGGGCTCACTCACAATGTTGCCGAACAACACAGCCATGAATAAAGAATGGTACAAAAACCTCCTCCGAGAGCACCTTCTCCCAATCATACAAGAATGGTTTAGTGAGGAACAATGCCATTTCCAGCATGATGGAGCACCTTGCCATAAGGCAAAAGTAATAACAAAGTGGCTTGGGGAACAAAACATGGAAATTTGGGGTCTATGGCCAGTAAACTCCACAGACCTTAATCCCATTGAGAACTTGTGGTCAATCCTCAAGAGGTGGATGAACAAGAAAAAAAACCCACAAATTCTGACAAACTCCAAGCATTTGATCATGCAAGAATGGGGCGGCCATCAGTCAGGATGTGGCCCAGAAGTGGATTGACAGCATACCAGGGAGAATTGCAAAGGTCTTGAAAAAGAAGAGTCAACACTGCAAATATTGGCATAAACTTCATGTAATGATCAATAAAAGCCTTTGACACTTATGAAATGCTTGTAATTATACTTCCGTATCCCATAGGAACATCTGACAAAAAGATCTAAAAACACTGAAACAGTAGACTTAGTAAAAACAAATATTTGTGTCATTCTCAAAACTTTTGGCCATGGCTGTACATAGAACCCTACACCTCCAAATGACTGATCACTGGACCTAATCATGACAATTCTATTAGACACGATACGTAGAACCCTACACCTCCACATGAGGGATCACTGGACCTAATCATGAAACAATTCTATTACACACTATATGTAGAACCCTACACCTCCACATGAGGGATCACTGGACCTAATCATGACACAATTCTATTACACACTATACG
>BLSH010107204.1:789642-800601 GCA_018402905.1 Glandirana rugosa
AGAGAGGAATTGGCGAACGGCTGGCGACTAGCCGTAAACTGCCGCTGTTACACCGAGACATTGCGTTTTGCGGCAGTATGCTGCCGCCGGCGCTATGTCTCGGTGACACTCGCGCGCGCGCGAGTGACACAAGCCCCCCCGGTCCCTCGCCCACGCCGCCGAAGCTAACGGCGGCCGGTGGGCGCTACGGGGGGGGCCTCACTTCCTCGCCTCCAGGCACATTCATTTGTGCCTGGAGGCGAGACACACTCCCCCTTCCCGACACTAGTGTCGGAAGGACATGTACTTCCGACACTGGTGAAGGGAAGGGGTCGATCCGTTCGGGGGTGTGTCAATCTTGTACGGGTCCCTTGTATCAATTGGGAATCGCCGCGCTCACAGTGGCTCTGTATCGCGGCCGCCGTCGTATGACGGCGTTTTGCGTTACAGAGCCACATTGTCGCCGTCAAATGCCGATCAGCGGTCGGCAAGCGGTTAAGGAGAGAATCCAGGCCTTTTTTAAAGCAATGTACCGTGCTGGCCAAAACCACCTCTGGGGGGAGTCTATTCCACATTTTCACAGCTCTAACTGTGAAGAAACCTTTCCGTATTTGGAGATTAAATGTTTTTTCCTCTAGACGTAAAGAGTGCCCCCTTGTCCTTTGTGATGACCTTAAAGTAAATAACTCAACACCAAGTTCACTATATGGACCACTTATATACTTGTACATGTTGATCATATCCCCCCTTAATCTCCTCTTCTCAAGAGAGAATAAATTCAGTTCTTTCTTCATAGCTGAGCTCCTCCATGCCTCTTATTAGTTTGGTTGCCCTTCTCTGCACTTTCTCCAGTTCCCTGATATCCTTTTTGAGAACTGGTGCCCAAAACTGAACGGCATATTCCAGATGAGGTCTTACTAATGATTTGTACAGGGGAGCAAAATTATGTCTTCAAAGGTTGATTCCATCTATGATAAATATTGACACAAAGGTGACAATAATTCATTCAGTCATGACCATGGTTGGAATGAGTATCCCGGATTATCCAACCATGCCCATAGTTCGAATTAACAGCTTCCACACATTAAATCATGGGCATGGTTGGATACCCCAGGATACTCATTCCAACCATGACCACCATTGAATGAATTATTATCATCTTTGTGTCCCTATTTATCATGGATGGGGAAGGACCCTTTGCAGCTCATATCTAATAAGGACTTACGAAGACATCCTTCAAAAACCCCCACAAGATATGAGCTTCAAAGGGTTCCTCCCCATCTAGGATAAATAGTGACACAAAGATGATAATAATGGGTAAATCCCATCTCCTTCATCCCCCCTCTATGGGATCAGTTGGCTATCAAAAATCTCTCTAATCCACCATTTGTTGTCACTTACCTGAAGGCTCGGTCACGTGGTGGTGCAGAGCTGGGTCCTTCTCCTCATCGTTTACTTCCTGGAGGGGTCCTTCCTCTGAGGGTCCACATCACACAGGTATTCCCAGTGGCCGGCCAGCTGAGGGGTCCTCTTAGGATCCTAAGGAGAGATGAAGTGAGGAGTGAGGGGTTAACAAGTGGCGCTGAATTAGCAGGAGGAGGAAACAGGACCAGAACATCCTTTGAGAGTTATCAACAATTGTATACAGCCAGCAAGAAGATAATACGCGGTTTCCACAGCTGCAGCAACATTATCCGCCATGCTGCATCGAACTATCCCATCAGGTTTAACCAGTTAGTGCCAGCACCTGGCGGCCCTTTAAGGGGTATAGTATGCCGGGTGGTGGGGCGGGGCTTATGGTCATGTGACCGCAGTCATTAGCAGTCACATGATCTGAAGCTTTCCGTTAGCCGCCGGTGACTGTGCTGGGAGCGCGCATTGCATGCAAATATGCGGCCGCTCAGTGCCAAGGGCTTAAATCCTCCCTCTGGCCTCCCCTTCAGTTTTGCACAGGTGTACCAGCTCATCTCCTGGGCTGAAATGGCTTACGCTAATTTCACTGCACACTGTGAGCTTCTCACAATGTGCATTAGAAACTGCAGCAAGTCATATAGAGCCCCGCCTCATTTCCTGGCTGGAGGACATCCAGCATCATTTAGCACTTACCTCCCCAGTCGGACTGTCCCTGGCCCTGCCCCTTTCATTCAATGGATTTCAGTTCTTTTAATCATGGAGGCTCGGCATCACACGTGGGCATTACCTATGGCAATCTGTATGCAAATGCTGCCTGCCTAAAAAAAAACACTCCTCCAGGCTGTTATCCACCCATCAGGACATTGTGATATTTGCATAAATCCTCCCACTAGCTAGCCCACTGCTTGCATTTAGGATCCTGAGCAAAGGGGGCGGGGTGCTGTGATGTCATAAACAGACAACGTCTAATCCAATCCCTTGAGGTGAGTGCACTGTGCACTGGCTGATGATGTCTTCCTTACATCCGACCACAATATGAGATAAAGCTGTACAACCAGCAATTCGTCATCTGAATACAGTAGTCTTTATTGACGCAGGTGGAGTACAAAAATATAGAGGCTTACGCGTTTCGGTCTGCAGCGGTGATGTTTTCAGGAAGCAATGTACAACCCCCCTGTCAGCTCCTCCTACCAGTCATGATCTGCCTGCATTGCATAGTGAAGCACAGAGACCCAGTAGGGACATTACTAGGACTAAAATAACATACAGTGCCTTGAAAAAGTATTCATACCCCTTGAAATTTTCCACATTTTGTCAGGTTACAACCAAAAACGTAAATGTATGTTATTGGGATTTTATGTGATAGACCGACACAAAGTGGCACAGAATTGTGAAGTGGAAGGAAAATGATAAATGGTTTTCAAAATTTAAAAAAAAAAAATATATGTGAAAAGTGTGGAGGGGGGGCATTTGTATTCAGCCCCCTTTACTCTGATACCCCCAACTAAAATCTAGTGGAACCAATTGCCTTCAGAAGTCACCTAATTAGTAAATAGAGTCCACCTGTGTGTAATTTAATCTCAGTATAAATACAGCTGTTCTGTGAAGCCCTCAGAGGTTTGTTAGAGAACCTTAGTGAACAAACAGCATCATGAAGGCCAAGGAACACACCAGACAGGTCAGGGATAAAGTTGTGGAGAATTTTAAAGTAGGGTTAGGTTATCAAAAAATGTCCCAAGCTTTGAGCATCTCACAGAGCTCTGTTCAATCCATCATCGGAAAATGGTAAGAGTATGCCACAACTGCAAACCTACCAAGACATGGCCGTCCACCTAAACTGACCGGCCGGGCAAGGAGAGCATTCGTCAGAGAAGCAGCCAAGAGGTCCATGGTAACTCTGGAGGAGCTGCAGAGATCCACAGCTCAGGTGGGAGAATCTGTCCACAGGACAACTATTAGTCGTCCGCTCCACAAATCTGCCCTTTATGGAAGAGTGGCAAGAAGAAAGCCATTGCTGAAAGAAAGCCATAAGAAGTCCCGTTTGCAGTTTGCGAGAAGCCATGTGGGGGGCACAGCAAACATGTGGAAGAAGGTGCTCTGCTCAGATGAGACCAACAATTAACTTTGTGGCCTAAAAGCAAAACGCTAAGTGTGGTGGAAAATTAACACTGCACATCACCCCGAACACACCATCCCCACTGTGAAACATGGTGGTGGCAACATCATGGTGTGGGGATGCTTTTCTCCAGCCGGGACAGGGAAGCTGGTCAGAGTTGATGGGAAGATGGATGGAGCCAAGCACAGGGCAATCTTAGAAGAAAACCTGTTAGAGTCTGCAAAAGTCTAGAGACCGGGGCGGAGGTTCACCTTCCAGCAGGACAACAACCCTAAACATACAGCCAGAGCTACAATGGAATGGTTTAGATCAAAGCATTTTCATGTGTTAGAATGGCCCAGTCACAGTCCAGACCTAAATCCCATTGAGAATCTGTGGCAAGACTTGAAAATTGCTGATCACAGACGCTCTCCATCCAATCTGACAGAGCTTGGGGGATTCTGCAAAGAAGAATGGGCAAAAATGTCCTCTCTAGATGGGCAAAGCTGGTAGAGACTTCCCCAAAAAGACTTGCAGCTGTAATTGCAGAGAAAGGCGGTTCTACAAAGTATTGACTCAGGGGGGCGCCATACAAATGCCCCCCACACTTTTCACATATTTATTTGTAAAAAATGTTGAAAACCGTTTATCATTTTCCTTCCACTTCACAATTAGGCACCACTTTGTGTCGCTCTATCACATAAAATCCCAATAAAATACATTTACGTTTTTGGTTGTAACATGACAACATGTGGGAAATGTCAAGGGGTATGAATACTTTTTCAAGGCACTGTATGTAATGAAAATGAAAAGGTTTTATATAAAAATGTTGCTAGCATATTGTTGAGGGGGAAAGGAACAACCAGAGAAGGTGAAATATTTGTAGATTAAGCTTCAATTTTATGTATTTTTTCAAGTTTTAAAAATGTTTTTTTTTTACAATTTTAAAAATTATTTTTTACAATTTATGTTTTACATTTTTTTTTACAATGCTGTAGGGGGGGGGGGTGCTTTTGATGAAATATCAGGGGTCTAAATGGACCCCTATCATTTCACCTTGAGACAGACAAAGGAATTGAGGACACAGATTCCCCAGTCCCTTTCTCTGCAGCCTCAGCTGCACTGAAGATGAATGAACAGGAGACAGAGGCCCCTCTCCATTCATAAAATGAAGCATAGTGAGGCAATGGGATATACTATACTCCGTTAGTGATTACTCTCTCCCGAGATGAGTGGAACTAGAACTGTCTTCTGCATTCTGAGTGAATTGTGGCAATGTTAAATATCTAAATGTCTGCTAAATGTAAGCACATTAGTCTATGCCTTTATCCTCTTAAATGTTTTTAGAGATGGCTGTAACTGATATAATGCTTCAATAAAACCTTTTTTAATTAAAAAAAATAAATAAAATGAAGCATAGTAAACACAGACCAATGCACCCAAGAGCGATCCATTCCCTCTGTGCAGAGCTTGATTTTCAACACAGAGCTCTGAGCTCTGATTGGACAAAGCCGATCAGCAGGTCACAGCCATGGATAATTGTCCGGGACTTGCTGACAGTCAGCCGGGGGGAGTGTAATATGTCACTTTGCCTGTGTGGGCCGCCTGCCTGCAGTACATTAAGTCGGTCCGCAAATGGTTAAAATGGCATCGCCTAGACCAGTGATGGTGAACCTTTTTAAGCCCGAGTGCCCAAACAGCAACACAAAACCAACTTATTTTTCTCAAAGTGCCAACACTGCAATTAGTGACAGCCACAGATAATGGCAGCAAGGGCCTCTCACCAATCCCAGCGACACAGCAACAACGCTTCCTCCGAACAGATGTCCTCTCACTCTCGGTTGCCCCTGGCGACACCCGCAACTGGCACTGCAGGGGTATCCTCACAGCCGATCTGTCCCCTAGCTCACAGCATGCTGCTCCAGTCTCTCTTCCTTGCAGCAACGACTCCTCTCTCTCTCTCTCTCTCTCTCTCTCTCTCTCTCTCTCTCTGGGTGGTGATGCTGGGCTGGACATTAAAATGGACCTGTAGTCTTCCGGGACTACATGTCCCATGGTGCAATGGAAGCGCCACTCTGTCCCTGTCCATTGCTGCTTGACAGAAGAAGGTGGGCGCAGTTTGGCCTCTTTGCCCCGGGCGCTGGATGACTTTATCCCGGCACTGACTACAGGCATATTGTTTTTAGGTATACTTTGGTTTTGTCAATTTATCAAGGTTTTGAATAGAGCAGCTATTGGTGGGCTCGTTTTACTTTAAGGGGAAGCGTGGAGTGGGGATTTCTATAGGAATACATTTATATTGATCGTCTTCATGTCCGCAGCCAGATATTGATTTTATACTGAAGTCAGTTCACAGGTGGTGTTTGCTGTTCATAGGGAAGGGAACTCTTTGTGAACGTTCTTTCAGTAAGCCGTGCCGATCGGTATCAAGCTGTGGAAATCTCCAAGTTTAAAGACAACATTGTGTCGGTTTTCAAAGCTGGGAATCCTCTGATATGCAAATGGGTTGATCTCCGCACATAGCCAGAGTAAGGGCTCGTTACCTGCATTGTCCTCTGAAGAGCAATCACAGGTGGATCTCTTTTCAGAGGGCATTTGACTGGCAGCTGGGAGGCGATATGTCACCTCCTCACCAACACTTTTAATCTTGTAAAGCCCGCACCACCGAGCAGCCGTCCCAATCCCGCTCAGGGGTACCGCTGCCAAATGTGACCGAGGGTATCACGGCTCAACCGCCTGTTTTTATTGCCCCCAGACTACAAAAGTAAACAAGGCCCAGTGTAGCTAATACATTAATTTTTTTTGTTGTTCCTGACCTAGAACAGTGTACAGTGAGGGGAAAAAGTATTTGATCCCCTGCTGATTTTGTACGTTTGCCCACTGACAAAGAAACGATCAGTCTATAATTTTAATGGTCGGTTAATTATAAGAGTGAGAGACAGAATAACAACAAAAATATCCAGAAAAACGCACTTCAAAAAAGTTATAAATTAATTTTCTTTTTAATGAGTGAAATAAATATTTGACCCCTTCGCAAAACATGACTTAGTACTTGTTGGCAATCACAGAGGTGGGACGTTTCATGTAGTTGGCCACCAGGTTTGCACATCCCAGGAGGGATTGTCCCAATCCTCTATGAAGATCCTCTCCGAGTCATTAAGGTTTCGAGGCTGATGTTTGGTAACTCGAACCTTCAGCTCCCTCCACATCTTTTCTATCTATTATATGTGCTTAATATTTTCTATGGGCTTAAGGTCTGGAGACTGGCTAGGCCAGTGTTTCTCAACCCGTGGTACACGTACCCCTGGGGGTACATGCGCCACGTAAAGAGGTACACCGCCCAGAGCCAAGTGAGACTCCTTACTCACTCCTGCTACGGCTGCCTTCTTTCACTATACACAAGCCCACCGCCGCCCGGAGAGTGGCAGTCTGACCAAGCAACTCTCCAGGCAGCTCAGTGGGGGGTGGCACAGAGGGGTGACGCCATCCCGAGGACGGCGGAGGATCCTGGAGGCAGGGCTCCTTAGATGGAACATGCCGGTGCCGTGGTAGCCCTGAGTGAGACTCCTCACTCACTCTCTCTGTGGCTGCCTCCTTTCACTAAATAGAAGCCCAGAGAGTGACAGTCTGAGCGGCTGAACACTGAATCCTCCGCTGCCCGCCACTCAGGTGCATGAGGGGAGGGGGGTCTGCAATGATGGATAGGGAGGTTATCCTGAACGGTGTCTGCACTGATGGATGTGGGGTTATCCTAAGGGGGGGTCTGCACTGATGGATGGAGGTTATCCTAAAGGGGGGTCTGCACTGATGCATGAGGGGAGCTATCTTAAGGGGGGGGGCTGCACTGATGGATGGGGGTTATCCTGAGGGGGGTCTGCACTGATGAATGGGGGGGTTTATCCATAGGGGGGTCTGCACTGATGGATGGGGGGGTTTATCCTGAGGGGGATCTGCACTGATATGGGGGTTATCCTGAGGGGGGGGGGGGTCTGCACTGATAGGCTGCATGTGTCTATCAATGTGTTAATTTCGGATTATGTGCATGTGCCTGCAAGTGTGTTAAATTGGTATGTGTGTGTGTGTGTATGCTTCCAAGTGTGTCGATTGTGTGTGTATCTCTGAGTGTGTTAATGTGGGATTATATGCATGTCTGCAAGTGTGTTAATTTGGGAATGTGTGTGTTTATCTATCAGTGTGTGTGTGTATCTGTCATTGCAGCATGCACACATACAATGATTTTGCACACTAATAAAAACCATCAGAAACACACACTCACAAACACATACTGACATTAAACACACCCAAACAATAGAAATTACTTTCCTGAGACAGGGGTACTTAGGAAAATGTTTTATGTTTCAATGTTTTTATTCATGTTTCACCAAAGTATAAGTAACAATAGCAGTACATCCATCGAGCTATGCTTCATTATATCGCATTGCAGATAGGAAAATGTTTTAGACCTGCAGGGGTGCTTCACCATAAAAGGTTGAGAAACCCTGGACTAGGCCACTCCAGGACCTTAATATGCTCCTTTTTGAGCCACTCTTTGTTGCCTTGGCCATGTATTTTGGGTGATTGTCATGCTGGAATACCCATCCATGACCCATTTTCAATTCCCTGGCTGGGGGAAGGAGGGTCTCACCTAAGATGTGACATTACATGGTCCCGTCCATCGTCCCTTTGATGCAGTGAAGTTGTGCTGTCCCCTTAGCAGAAAAGCACCCCCAAAGTATAATGTTTCCACCTCCATGTGACGGTGGGGATGGTGTTCTTGGGGTCATAGGCAGCATTCCTCCTTCTCTAAACACGGCGAGTTGAGTTGATGCCAAAGAGCTCGATTTTGGTCTCCTCTGACCACAGCACTTTCACCCAGTTCTCCTCTGAATCATTCAGATGTTCATTAGCAAACTTCAGACGGCTGTACATGTGCTTTCCTAAGCAGGGGGACCTTGCAGGCGCTGCAGGATTTCAGTCCTTCATGACGTAATGTGTTACCAATTGGTCACTATAAAATAAGGTAAGTTAGAGAGAAGAATCACTTAATTTTTTAAAATCCCCCAGTAAACAAGTGCATTTTAGCCCCCTTGTGCAATAAAAGCACATTTTGAACTCTGTATCTGCTGGCTGTAGCTCCACCCCAGGCTGAAACCCAATTTATGGGCATGCCTATCAGGGGATAGGGCACTGAGCATCGAGGCATTTCTATGGGGGAGCACTAAGTATTGAGGCACCCCCCCTACCCTCCTCTCTTCCCTTTCTTGTCTGCTCCCCCCAATAACCTTCAAGTCCCCTTCCGCACTATACCTCTTCTTGTCCCCCCTCTTCTCCTCCTTTTTAAGCTGGGATTACAGTGCATCCGGAAAGTATTCACAGCGCTTCACTTTTTCCATATTTTATTACGTTACAGCCGTATTCCAAAATGGATAAAATTAATTCTACAAACAATACCCCATTATTTTTCATTTTTTATTTTTAATAAGTTTGCAAAGATTTCAAACAAACTTCTTTCACGTTGTCATTATGGGGAATTGTTTGTATAATGAATTGAATCCTTTTTCAAATAAGGCTGTAACACAGGGGTAGGCAACCTTCGGTCCTCCAGCTGTTGTGGAACTACATTTCCCATGAGGCATTGCAAGGCTGGCAGTTACAATTACTCCCAGAGGCATGAGGGGACTTGTAGTTCTGCAACAGCTGGAGGGCCGCAGGTTGCCTACCCATGCGGTAACATAACAAAATGTGGAAAAAGTGAAGTGCTGTGAATACTCTCCAGATGCACTGTATGTACCCCTTATTTGAAACACCACTAGCTCTCAATTTCACGCGTCTCCTTTGGTAAATGTAATAAAATTCTGTCCTCTCCAGCATCTTCTTTCATTAGGTTCTGTTGGTTTAACCACTTACCAACCGGAAGGTTTTCCAGCTTTAGGACCAGAGCACTTTTTGTGATTCGGCGCTGCGTCGCTTTAAATGACAATTGCGCGGTCGTGCGACGTTGCACCCAAACAAAATTTGCATCCTTTTTTCCCACAAATAGAGCTTTCTTTTGGTGGTATTTGATCGCCTCTGCGTCATTTCTGTTCGCCGCTATAAACAAAAGAAGAGCGACCATTTTGCAAAAAACCCCAAATTTCTTACTTTTTGCTAAAATTCAAATCCAAAAAAAATATATTTTTTTCACAGTTTTTGGCCGATTTATATTCTTCCTCATATTTGTGATTAAAAAAATCGCAATCGACGTTTATTGATTGGTTTGCGCAAAAGTGGCCGCGTTTACGGATGATGAGAGATCATTTTTTATTTTTTACTAGTAATGGCGGCGATCTGCGATTTTTAGTGGTACTGTGATATTTCAGCGGACATGTCGGACATTTTTGACACTTTTTTGGGACCAGTGACATTTATTCAGCGATCAGAAATTTAAATGTCCACTGATTACTGTATAAATGTCATTGGCAGTGAAGGGGTTAACCTGGGGGGGGGGGGAGCTAGGGGTTAACTGTGTTCCCTGGGTGTGTTCTAACTGTGGGGGGTTGGGCTAACATGGGCATGAGAGATCTAACTGATCCCAGTGACAGGGATCAGTAGATCACCCATGCCCCTACTAACAGACCGTTCTTTCCCTGTGGCCGCTCATCGCGGCTCGCCGGCGGACATCGGGTCCGCCCGAGCCGCGGGCACACTCCTCAGGAGTGCGGCGGGTGCATGCGCCCCCTAGTGGCTGATTGCAGATCGCCGTCTATTTACAGTGATTCGCGCTCAGCATCCCGACTGCGGCCGTGAAAACATGGCACGTGGTCGGGAACTGGTTAAGATCTGTGATTCTGAGATTTGCAGGTGTGCCGTGGGGTTTTTGAAAAATGTTTAAAATTGCTAGCGTTTTGAAACCTTGAACATATCGAAAAATCAAATGGTAAATCAATGTCGCAAAAGTTAAAAAAGTAGCATCTATAAAAACGCAATCTCTATCAGTCAGTCATTCATTGGTTCCTTTCGTAACGAGCGACTTCTCAGTAGAACTCGAATAGAGACCGTTCCATTCCAGCGTTGATGCTTATAAATAAAGTTTGTTCGTTGTTTAGCGATGGAGAAATACTTCATCAAGCCTGGAACTCTGAAAGAGAATCTGTTAAATGGAAAAGCAAGGAAGCAAACGAAAGTATAAAGATGATTAAAATTGCTTCAATCTGATTTGCTCTCAAAAACAGACTCGTCCTTCACATTAAATTTAAAATGAAATATATACTGTATGTAAAAATAAAGTTCTTCGCCACAAAAATTGTTAAATCTTTTCAGGTGTGCCGTGAAGATTTTTAGATTTATTTTTTTTTGGCGCGCCGCAAGACGAAAAAGTTTGAGAAACTCTGGTTAAAGCAGTTGTATCCCCCCCAATTGTGATTTTTACCTACGGTTCCCCGAGACCTGTAGGTAAAATGAATATCCCCTAAACCTGTACAGTTTGGGACAGC
>BLSH010107204.1:815375-826043 GCA_018402905.1 Glandirana rugosa
ATAGTAATAACTATGACAATAGTCTCAATATCATCTGATTGTTTAATCTCCTTAATCCGTTAATTATATATTAATGTTTATTTGAACCCTTTAGTATTTGTGGGGTAAAAATAAAGTAAACCGTGGGGGTCTTCGTCCTCACATCTATGAAAGAGACCGTGGGAGTTTTCCTCGCACATTTCTTTAGGATGTGTCTTAGGTATTAGGACTATATAAAAAACAGAACTCAAGGATATTCGATTTCTCAGGAGATGTTCTCGTTAGTCTTGGCTTCCATAGAGAGACGCCACCTGTAAACGCGACCAAGCACTTAGGACTTCGGACCTCACTAACATTTTCAAGCCACTTTTGTCAGGATTATGGATTCTGTGTAGGATTTCTTTACACGCTCCTTTTGAGGGTGCCAGAGAAAGTATCTACACTCCTGCTTCTGGGGGTGCCAAATGAAATAAAAATGGGGTGTTTATGATTTCCCAAGTTTATTTGTAATTATATATTAATTGCCTAATTCCTCTAATTTGTTAGTCTACTATAACTCTGATAACAGTATCAATAATGATACGATAATAAGGTTAGCTTATAAATAAATAATCAATCACTCTGCTTTAATAAAGCAAAGATTTCATTTATTACACAGAAAGTAGAAATGCTAACATAAAACACTAAGAAAGATATCATAAAGCCTATAACATAAATAACATAAATTGATACTTAGGCTGTCCTCAAAGGTGGTGTTCTGGCTGGGCTCCGATGAAAGAAAAAGAGAGAGAGAGAGAGAGAGAGAGAGAGAGAGATAGCAGGAAGTGGCTTCAACTTTTAAACTGTGTTAAGGCACCCACCCACACACACCTACATGCCAGCCTATATAGGATTATAACCAATGGTGGCCAATTTCCTTTCTTCAATCCATCCCCTAGGATGCATGCTGTGTTGTATGCGGTAGCAACCACTAGAGGCAGTATATGTCCATGTATATCTTATATCGGATTCCCCCATCTTCCCAGGCCAGGTGTCCCTTTGAAGATCTGGAAGTCAGGCAATCAATCACTTTAGCAGTTGACTATTGACGTTTTTATATACAGTCATTCAGGCCCCAAACTTCACCATACCATGTAGCCTACATTTCTGGTGTTACTCCCCTGCCCGAGGGCAGGACTCCCAGATGAAGGTTGATAAGCACTGGTCATCTCCATAAAACTTGTTGAATGGCATTCCAGGCTCCTTCCAGTAGTGTGCAGACAAGATATGATTAGATTTCCTATTTCTTGCATTATGGAAAAACCATTTTGCCCTCCAACAGGGACGTTAGATTTTAAGCTCCTTGAGGGATTTGTATTCAGCCCCCTTTACTCTGATACCCCTAACTAAAATCTAGTAGAACCAATTGCCTTCAGCAGTCACCTAATTAGTAAATACAGTCAGGTTCATAAATATTGGGACATCGACACAATTCTAATGTTTTTGGCTCTATATGCCACCACAATGGATTTGAAATGAAACAAACAAGATGTGCTTTAACTACAGACTTTCAGCTTTAATTTGAGGGTATTTACATCCAAATCAGGTGAATGGTGTAGGAATTACAACAGTTTGTATATGCGCCTCCCACTTTTTAAGGGACCAAAAGTAATGGGACAGATTTACAATCATAAATCAAACTTTCACTTTTTAATACTTGGTTGCAAATCGTTTGCAGTCAATTACAGCCTGAAGTCTGGAATGCATAGACATCACCAGACGCTGGGTTTCATCCCTGGTGATGCTCTGCCAGGCCTCTACTGCAACTGTCTTCAGTTCCTGCTTGTTCTTGGGGCATTTTCCCTTCAGTTTTGTCTTCAGCAAGTGAAATGCATGCTCAATCGGATTCAGGTCAGGTGATTGACTTGGCCATTGCATAACATTCCACTTCTTTCCCTTAAAAATCTCTTTGGTTGCTTTCGCAGTATGCTTCGGGTCATTGTCCATCTGCACTGTGAAGCGCCGTCCAATGAGTTCTGAAGCATTTGGCTGAATATGAGCAGATAATATTGCCCCAAACACTTCAGAATTCATCCTGCTGCTTTTGTCAGCAGTCACATCATCAATAAATACAAGAGAATCAGTTCCATTGGCAGCCATACATGCCCACGCCATGACACTACCACCACCATGCTTCACTGATGAGGTGGTATGCTTTGGATCATGAGCAGTTCCTTTCCTTCTCCATACTCTTCTCTTCCCATAACTCTGGTACAAGTTGATCTTGGTCTCATCTGTCCACAGGATGTTGTTCCAGAACTGTGAAGGCTTTTTAGATGTTGTTTGGCAAACTCTAATCTGGCCTTCCTGTTTTTGAGGCTCACCAGTGGTTTACATCTTGTGGTGAACCCTCTGTATTCACTCTGGTGAAGTCTTCTCTTGATTGTTGACTTTGACACACATACACCTACCTCCTGGAGAGTGTTCTTGATCTGGCCAACTGTTGTGAAGGGTGTTTTCTTCACCAGTGAAAGAATTCTTCGGTCACCCACCACAGTTGTTTTCCGTGGTCTTCCGGGTCTTTTGGTGTTGCTGAGCTCACCGGTGCGTCCTTTTTTTTTTTTTAAGATGTTCCAAACTGTTGACTTGGCCACACCTAATGTTTTTGCTATCTCTCTGATGGGTTTGTTTTGTTTTTTCGGCCTAATGATGGCTTGCTTCACTGATAGTGACAGCTCTTTGGATCTCATATTGAGAGTTGACAGCAACAGATTCCAAATGCAAATAGCACATTTGAAATGAACTCTGGACCTTTTATCTGCTCCTTGTAAATGGGATAATGAGGGAATAACACACACCTGGCCATGGAACAGCTGAGCAGTCAATTGTCCCATTACTTTTCCCTTAAAAAGTGGGAGGCACATATACAAACTGTTGTAATTCCTACACCGTTCACCTGATTAGGATGTAAATACCCTCAAATTAAAGCTGAAAGTCTGCAGTTAAAGCACATCTTGTTTGTTTCATTATAAATCCATTGTGGTGGTGTGTAGAGCCAAAAAGATTCGAATTGTGTCGATGTCCCAATATTTATGGACCTGACTGTAGTGTCCACCTGTGTGTAATGTAATCTTAGTATAAATACAGCTGTTCTGTGAAGCCCTCAGAGGTTTGTTAGAGAACCTTAGTGAACAAACAGCATCATGAAGGCCAAGGAACACACCAGACAGATCAGGGATAAAGTTGTGGAGAAGTGTAAAGCAGGGTTGGGTTATAAAAAATCTCCCAAGCTTTGAACATCTCACGGAGCTCTGTTCAATCCATCATCCGAAAATAGAAAGAGTATGGCACAACTGCAAACCTACCAAGACATGGCCGTCCACCTAAACTGACCAGCCGGGCAAGGAGAGCATTCATCAGAGAAGCAGCCAAGAGGCCCATGGTAACTCTGGAGGAGCTGCAGAGATCCACAGCTCAGGTGGGAGAATCTCTCCACAGGACAACTATTAGTCGTGCTCTCCACAAATCTGCCCTTTATGGAAGAGTGGCAAGAAGAAAGCCAATAGTGAAAGAAAGCCATAAAAAGTGCAGTTTGTGAGAAGCCATGTGGGGGACACAGCAAACATGTGGAAGAAGGTGCTCTGGTCAGGTGAGACCAAAATTGAACTTTTTGACCTAAAAGCAAAACCCTATGTGTGGCGGAAAACTAACACTGCACATCATCTTGAACACACCATCCCCACCGTGAAACATGGTGGTGGCAGCATCATGGTGTGGAGATGCTTTTCTTCAGCAGGGACAGGGAAGTTGGTCAGAGTTGATGGGAAGATGGATGGAGCTGAATACAGGGCAATCTTAGAAGAAAACCTGTAAAGCCTCGTACTCACGGTTCGATTGCCGTACGACAGCGCTTCTGATTTTTGTCAAAAGTGGCTGTCAGTGATTTTGTACAGCGTACTAACAATACGAAAATTTTCGTACGACCGAGTGCAACGTCAGAAGTGACGTTCTGTGAGTGTTTTTTGAATATCTTAGTATCTTTTTTCCTTTCTGAGCATGCGTAGTGTCAGTCGTATGACTTTTTTTCGTACGAAAACCATGCTAATGGGACGAAAATCGGATGTGGCGTTGTCGTCAGACAAAAATTTACTAGTCTGCCCATCCAGCTTTTGTCTGACGAAAAAATCAAATCGGCTGTCAAAAGGAGTGTACTGACGGTAGGAATTTCGGACGACAGGCTGTCGAACAACAATTCCCATCCGAAATTCGCATCATGTGTATGGGCAAAAGACTTGAGACCGGGGCGGAGGTTCACCTTCCAGCAGGACAACGACCCTAAACATACAGCCAGAGCTACAATGGAATGGTTTTCAAAGCATATTCATGTGTTAGAATGGCACAGTCACAATCCAGACCTAAATCCCATTGAGAATCTGTGGCAAGACTTGAAAATTGCTGATCACGGAAGCTCTCCATCCAATGTGACAGAGCTTGGGGGATTCTGCAAAGAAGAATGGGCAAAAATGTCCTCTCTAGATGGGCAAAGCTGGTAGAGACTTCCCCAAAAAGACTTGCAGCTGTAATTGCAGAGAAAGGCGGTTCTACAAAGTATTGACTCCGGGGGGCGCCTTATAAATGCCCCCCCACACTTTTCACATATTTATTTGTAAAGAAATTGGAAAACCATTTATCATTTTCCTTCCACTTCACAATTATGAGCCACTTTGTGTCGGTCTATCACATAAAATCCCAATAAAATACATTTACTTTTTTTTGTAACATGACAAAATGTGGGAAATCTCAAGGGGTATGAATACTTTTTTCAAGGCACTGTACTTACCTGCTCTGCAGAGGCGTAAGTAGAACCTTCAGGGCCCCAGTGCAAGAAATTATGAAGGACCCCCTGACCCCTGGCCAGGGCCCTTCCCTCTTTCCACTGATCCTGGGGCCCTTTACTCCCATTGCGGGTCCCTTTATTACGGTCCCGCAGCGGGGCCCTTTCACAAGTTCTGCAGCAGGCCCCTTACTGCCATCTTCAGGCCTCCCCATGGCGGTGAAATGCCATGGGGAGGCCCAAATTTTTACCATTTCATTTTACTTCTTTTACAATTTTATTTTTATTATTTTTTTTACAATTTTTTTAGGAGCTCTGTTGGGGGGTTTGATGAGATATCAGGGGGTCTAAACAAACCTCAGCCCTCAATCTCCATCTATGTAGCCTCAGCTGCACAGAATGAATGGACAGGAATAGCTGTGCACCGAGCCTCCCATTCATTCAGAAACTGAAGTATAGAAAGAACAGTTTACTATGCTTCAGTTATGAATGAACCAATTGGTACCAATCACTGACTCTGTCCATTCAGAAAAGGAAGGAGCCGGTAAATGACAAATTTACCGACCCGTTCCCATCTCTCCATCAATGACTCATCTTCTACAGCAGCGGGCAGGAGAGAGGAGGGGGGAAGACAGCAGCTCTGTGGGGGGGGGGGGACCCTGGGGACAGCAGAAGACGAGTAAACTGGATAGGAGGGGTGGCGGGGGCAGCATATAGAGGAACCAATCTCCTGCATTAGGAAGAAAATGGAGGAGATTGGTTCCTCTAAATGCCACCCCCGCCATCCCTCCTATCCAAGTGTACAGGGGAGGCACATGGGCCCCCTGGAGCAGGGGGCTCGGTTGCAATTGCAACCCCTGCAACCCTATCATTACGCCCCTGCTGCTCTGTAATGGTTTTGTCAAAAATTCCAGTATATATCCCATAGTTTGCAGATGCTATAACTTTTGCACAAACCAATCAATATACACTTATTGGGAATTTTTTACCAAAACATCAGAAAACATATTGGCCTAAATTTCTGAAGAAATTAGATTTTTTTAAATTTTTTTTTATTGGATATGTAACAGAAAGTAAAAAAAAAAATCTTTTTTTATCAACATTGTCAATCTTTTTTTGTTTATAGCTCTATTTGTGGGGGAAAAAAGGACATCAATTTTATTTGGGTCCAGCGTTGCAAGACCGCGCAATTGTCAGTTAAAGTAATGAAGTGCCGTATCGCAAAAAATAATAATAATATTATTATATAATAATTCCGGAGGTTAATGATCTATACATTTGGCTACATTTATTGTCCTGGTTTCAGTATCTTACGTCTGTGGCTGTGTGCAGGTTTTCAGGCTGTGACCATTCCTTTTCATTATTGTTTTCATGTTTAGATTTTCCCATTGAATCAACTCCTCCACAGACCTGCAGCACAAGGTGAGGCGCCATCTAGTGGATATATTGATGTACTGCCCACACTGCTATAACGTGCAGAACGAAAAAATGTGTTTAGTTCCGTTTCGTTTTGATTTGCTATTTACATAAGTTTGTTTAGTTAGATTAGTTTCATGCATTTTCGGAATTTGTTAAATTTTTTAGTTTTCGCATCGATTAGAAACATTTTCAAATCAATTTTGGATAGTTTTTGAATTCAAATCGTTTTCAAATTTGAATCGTTTTCGAATCGTTTTCCAATTTCCAAGAAGAATGGGTTGGAGTGGAAAGTGGAGGAATATAATGGAAAGAGATAGAATACAATAGAGGGGGAATATAACAGAAAATGAGAGAATATAATGTGGTGGAGGGGAACAGAGCTGTTGTATTCTATTCTTTTGTTTTCTCTTATATTCTTTTCTAGTCTATTGGGGGGTTTTTTTTCTGTTCTATTCCTTTGTTTTCTATTCTATTTTGTTCTCTTTGGAAATTGGAAAACGATTCGAGGACTTTTCGAATTCGAATTTAAAAACTATTGGAATTTGAAAACTATTCCGATTTGAAAAGTATTCAAAAAAATTAAAAAAATATTCAAATTTGGATTTCGTCCAAATTATCTTTTTCGTTATTCAGATTTGCTTAAATTCTGTACTATTGTATTTCGGATACATCGGAAAAACGAATATTCGTCCGATTTTAATTCAGAATGAAACTAACCGCACATGTCTAATAAGAACTACAGTATGTTGTGACCCGTTGGGGCAGCATGGTGTCTTAGTGGGTAGTTCTTCTGCCTTGTAGAACTGGAGTCCTCTGTTCAAATCCCAACCAGGATGTTATCTGCATGGAGTTTGCATGTTGTTCCTGTGCTTGCAGGGCTTTCCTCCAAAAACACATTGGCTCCTGTCTAAAATGTTCCTAGTATGTGGGATAGGAATCAGACATTGTAAGCTCCTTGGGGCAGCATGACACTATGAAATGAGTTTAGAACTGCTGCATCAGGTAGGTGGAATGGCGACACCTTGCCTGTGGGGGCTCATCATGGAATGAATTGCATGAAAAATGAAATATCGATACAAATTGCATTGATCGCTAAATGAAAATTTGCAAAATCTTGATTGTATCCAGCTGGTTAGTACTTTAGTGTAAATTTTCTGAATAACTCCACTTTATTCCATTCATTCTGCAGAGATTCCTCCCGTGAATCCACCATCCACAAACCGGTAAGTGAGTTCTAACTTTCCCCACTCCACCCAAAACAAAAAAAAATGGTTCTTAGATACATTTTAACCACTTAAAGTGGAGTTCAACCCAAAAGTGGAAGTGCAGCTTATCTGTTGCCCCCCCCCCCCCCTCCAGTGCCACATTTGGCACCTTTCGGGGGGTAGTGGGAAGCATGTACCTGTTTTTGACAGGTACCCGTTCCCACCTCCATAAGATTTTGCCGCGGCGAGATCCATCAGAAGTTCGGCCCCCCCTCCTCCTCCTTCCCCCATCGCCGGGCCAGTTATAAAGAGCAGTGTGCTTCACGCATGCGCAGTAGGGAACCGGCTGTAGAGCCACAAGGCTTTACTGCCGATTTCCCTTACAGGCTATGGTAGTGGTAGCACCCGAGAGCCGACAGAAACATTGGTTGCGGTGCCAACATCGCTGGATTCCAGGACAGGTAAGTGTGCTAAGCTTTTAATTTCCACTTTAAGGACCAGGCCTTTTTCTGACATTTGTTGTTTTCAAGTACAAATCTGTATTTTATGGTAAATTACTTAGAACCCCCAAACATTATATATATTTTTAGCAGATACCTTAAAGATTAAAATGGCGGTCGTTCATGTCACACTGTATTTGCTCAGCAGTCTTTCAAACACAATTTTTTTGGGGAAAAAACGGAAAATTCCCTACCAAATACTTACCGTAATTTTCCTTTCCTGATGGACTCCATGGCAGCCTACGTGTGGGTTAAGCCCCGCCTCTAATACCCCATAGGACACCCCTCCCATAAATCTTTGCTCCGAGCCAGCTCCCGTGTTCCGTAAATAGCCTACTGCAGCCATTTGGGAGGGCCTCCGGCTGCCATGGAGTCCATCAGGAAAGGAAAATTACGGTAAGTATTTGGTAGGGACTTTTCCGTTTTCCTGACAGACTCCATGGCAGCCTACGTGTGGGAAATAACTCACTAACACACCCGGGTGGGCAAAATGCTGAACACAAAGAAGATTTATTTAACACCGTCCACTGACAGAACTTGACGGCCGAAGGAAACAGAAGACAGAGCGGCCGGCTCCACACAATAATGAGACATGAAGGTATGGATCGAAGACCAGGAAGCCGCCCTGCAGATCATCTCTGGAGCGACATGTCGCGAAGCTGCCCATGAGGTCGAGACGCCTCTAGTTGAGTGTGCTGTCACCGCCTGTGGAGGGGCCAAGCCCTTTTCCCTATAAGCCCACTGGATTGCCTGGACAATCCATGCAGCAATGGATCTGACAGAAGCTCGCCGTCCCTTCTTCTCCCCTCTGAGTAAGACGAAAAGATGATCCGTTTGACGAAAGGAAGCCGTAGCCTCAAGATATAGCTTTAGGGTGACTCCCACGTCCAGAGGGTGCAGCCCCGAGCCATCCCCCGTCTGGAAGGAGGGTAGCACTATCTCCTGGTTTTCGTGAAAAATGGAGGTGACCTTGGGATTTGATCCGAGCCTTGGTATCAGGACCACCCTATCCGGGAAGAAGGTAAGGAAGGGTTCTCTGGCACCCAAGGCCTGGATCTCCGAGATTCTCCTTGCCGAAGTGATAGCCACAAGGAAAGCGGTTTTGCAAGAAAGCTCACTGACCGAGAGATTTCTGTGCAGTCCAGAGAAGAAATCAAGGACCAGTGGTAGATCCCACTTAGGGAATCGCGGTTTCCTCTGTGGTCTCAATCTGACCGCTCCCCTGAAGAATCTCTGAACTAAGTCGTGCCGGGCCCACGATATACCGGTAAAGGCAGAGATTGCTGAGACTTGCACCCGTAGGGAACTCACAGCTAGTTCCAAGTCCAGACCTGACTGCAGAAAACTCAGGATATCATTAACTGAAGGGGAACCGCAGGAGTTGGGTTGAGACGACATGTGGCTTGCAAACCTGGTCCAGATCCTCTCATAGACTCGATTGGTACTCGTCCGTCTAGCACTTAGGAGAGTCGGAATTGCTTCTTTCGGGCACCCTAGTGCCTCCAACCTTTCCCTTTCAAAAACCACACCCTCAGGTGCAGGCGGCCTGGGCATGGGTGCAAGGACGCCCCCTGGGACAGTAGGTCTGGTCTGGGTGGTAATGGCACCGGGTCCCTGTAACTGAGGAGTGACAGAAGGGGAAACCAGGGCCTGTTGGGCCAGTAAGGAATTATCGCGACCACCTCCACGTCCTCCGTCCTGAGCCTCCGCAGAAACTGGAGTATTATTGGAATCGGGGGAAAAGCATACGCTCGGCGAAACTTCCACTGCTCCGTGAGAGCATCGACCCCGAAGGCCTGGGGGTCTCGGAACCTTGAGTAATATCTCGCCAGCTTTTTGTTGCATGGTGAGGCAAACAGGTCTACCTCTGGAGACCCCCCCAGAGATAGGATCCACGCAAATACTTCCCCATGGAGTGACCATTCGTTGTTGTCCAGGCGGACTCGAGAGAGGAAGTCCGCCTGGACGTTGAGGACTCCGGGAACATAGGTTGCTGTAATGTTGCTCAGATTTTTCTGTGCCCATAGCATGATTGGCTCCAACTCCTGCAATAGACTCTGACTCCGGGTCCCCCCTTGCCTTCTTATGTAGGATACTGCTGTGGTATTGTCCAGCCGAAGTGACACAGCCGAATCCGCTGTCAGATGGCGAAAGGCCCTCAGAGCTTTGAAAGCCGCTCGCAACTCCAGGATGTTTGAAACCACCCCCCGTGAGGGGAAGTTCCAAACCCCCTGAGCCACCTCTGCTAGACAATGTGCACCCCAGCCTCTGTTGCTGGCGTCTGACGTGATGGTTACCCATGGAGTGGGAAGAAAACAGTGGCAATTGCATAGATTCTTCCAACGAAGCCACCAGAGAAGGGACCCCCTCATGGCTGGTGAGATAAAGATGCGTTGAGACTTGTCTCCTGACTGCCACTGCCGAAGGAACCCTCTCTGAAAGGGCCGCATTCTCCATTGTGCCCACTTCACCATGGGAATAGTTGAAGCCATCGTCCCAATGATCCTTAAGCACTTGCTGGCCTGAAGGTGTGATACTGAAAGGGCTACTCGTATCCTGCTCTGGACTGTCACTATTTTCTCCTCGGGTAAGGCAATGGTGCCCCGCGTCGTGTCGAAAAGGGCGCCTAAGTATACAAGAGACTGTGAAGGCTCCAAGTGGCTTTTCTCCAGGTTGAGAAGCCATCCGAACTCCCGAAGAGTGGTGATGACTTGATCCCGATGTACTATTACTTGGGACTTGCTCTGAGCCA
>BLSH010107204.1:827225-838946 GCA_018402905.1 Glandirana rugosa
ACCGGACGCCTACCCCCCCTCCCCCCCATCCCGTAGCCGAGAGTGGGATCGGGGACAAAGATGGGAAACAGAAGAAAGAAAAGAGGGGTCGAGGAGATCCAGCCTAGCAGTGGTATCAAGGTTCGTGTCTCCCTCATGAAGTAGCTTCAGGGTATCGGCTGTAAGAAGGAGGTCTCGATTTGCGGTGTCCAGTGGGAGGTCCAGTTCAGTGGTACCATCTCTGGGCCAGACAGTAGGCTGCTGGGCGAGGTCAGTGGGTCAACTCGTGCGGACGACCCCCACGTTCAGTGCTCGTGGTCTGCCCTTTAGAGAGACACTAGGGACGATACGCTGGTGCTCGTGACTTGCACCCCCAGCAGGCGTGCTCAACTGGGTGACTGGAGCGGGTCGTCGGATGACAGACCGGGTCTCTACCATGGTGACTTGACCTGGAGGGTGACCTGTGGCGTTTAGCTCTGGAGGAAGAATGTCGGCTATGGGACTTCGATGAAGTACTCCCTCTGTGCTTGGAACTATGGTGACGATCCGACCTAGAGGAGCTGGGGAGAAAAGAAAGAAGACAAAGGGTAGAAACAGGGGCTAGGGTGAGAGCCGATGCCCTACCCCCCCTCCCCCCCATCCGCAGGCCATACCCCAGGGAGAGCGTACCTGCGGTGGGAGGGCTGGCCACAGACAGGCGGTGAGACGTCTCTGGTCCCGGTGGACTCCATGAAGCTGCAAATAGAAGAAGGGGCTAAGCGCCCATTCCAGCCTCAGCCTAGAGCCAGGAACTTAGCAGCGCCCCCCCTACCTACCTGGGCACAGGTAGGATTCCGTATGGGGAAGTCACCGCTACGCCCGCAAACATTCCCGAGGTCTGCGGGCTTCCAGCCAGTTTAAATCTGGCGCCGCCGGTGACGTCAGCGCCGTCCTGGCACGCACGCGCAGACGCCGCAGCCGCGGCCGCACTGCGCGTGCGCTAGCCAAGCCTCGTTCCCGGCCCACGTTCGCGCATGCGCAGTACGCACGCGAACCCGGAAACGAGTCGGCAGCTGGAACGCACGCAGCGGCCAGCCGCCATGCCTGTCAGCCCGGATCACCAGGAAGAGGAGAGAGGAAAGAACAAAAAAAAAGAGAGACAAGAGCATACAACAAACACTGCTGCCATCAGGTAAGCGAAAATACTGCCACTTCTTCTCACCGAGCCAGGTGCCCATGCCATTCCCTGGGGTACCCGGCCGCCTGCTAGTAGCTAGGCTAGTTGGCCCATTGCGCAGCCTACCTGCCAGTGGCTAGGCAATCTGGCCTCTTGAGCGCTCCTCCGTATGCCCCCTCCATACCCCGCTAGTAGCTGGGGCTTATTGGAGTATGCGACCTGTTCATTCCTGAGTCGCGGCTCGGCTATCCCGTGGCAGGAAGTCTTCGGGTATCAGGACCTATTTGGACCTGCGAGGAGGACAAAAAAGGAACACGGGAGCTGGCTCGGAGCAAAGATTTATGGGAGGGGTGTCCTATGGGGTATTAGAGGCGGGGCTTAACCCACACGTAGGCTGCCATGGAGTCTGTAAGGAAATACACTTTAATGAATTTAAAAAAAATTAAAAAATAATAGAAAAAACAATAGAATAGAATTGAATAAAATAGAATATAACCATCTTTGGACATTCACATTTCTCTAATAGAATACATTTGAACGGAATAGAAAAAAATGGAATATAAAATAAAATAATAGAATAGAAAAGAATGGAACAGAATAGAAAAAAACAATAGAATAAAATAGAATTGAATAGAAAGAATATAACCATTGTCAGAAATTCGAATTTTAAATAGAATAAATTTGAATAGATTAGAAAAGAATAGAAAATAAAATAATAGAATAGAAAAGAACAGAATAGGAAAAAACACGTAAGCTGGGACTTGTGGTTCACCCCTATTTTGTATCTGCACTTTTACCTGTACCTTGCTACAAATAAACAACACATTGGATTCAGAGTGCGGCTGTCCAGCCTTTTCTTCATGTTCCATGTGCACTCATCAGCCTGCACCTGTTTAGCGATGCACACAGCTGATCCTTTGATCTTGTCCAAGGACATCCGGAGCGGTGAGTGATCTTTTGTCTATAAACAATAGAATAGAATGGAATAGAAAGAATAAAACCATATTCCATCTTCTTGCCTGGGCACCCTGGTTGAACAAGGCTGTTCTATTACATAAAATCCCAATAAAATACATTTACCTTTTTGGTTGTAACATGACAAAATGTGGAAAATGTCAAGGGGTATGAATACTTTTTCAAGGCACTATATAATCCCCGTATTTTGTCTAATATGTGTACAGGCGGTCCCCGGGTTACAAACAAGATAGGGACTGTAGGTTTGTTCATAAGTCGAATTTGTTTGTAAGTCGGAACAGGTACATTTTTTAAGTGTAGCTGCAGCCAAAACAAATATTTTTAAGCTTTTTGGATAGCATAGGGAAGGGTTAACACCCCTGTAATGTTTGTTTTGCTGTCCATGTTTCTGTTCAGAAGATTTCACCTCACTTCCTGTCCCAATGATAATTGGATTTTGAAAATTTTGGGTTGTTGTGGAAACAAGGATTGGTGATAAAGCATCAGTGGAGACATCTTTTTCCCATAATAACTCTTACAGGAGTGAATTTCCCTTCCTAGGGGGAGATTTCCTCTCACTTCCTGTTGTCTCCCTCCGTTTGTAAGTAGGAGTCGTTCATAAGTCGGATGTTCATAACTAGGGGACTGCCTGTATTATATAGGGGCTCCATCTAGTGGCCATATTTTAGTATTTTCCTGATTGCAGGGAAACACCACACTATTGCCACTAGGTGGAGCTGACAATAATAGGAAATACACATATTAGACAAAATATGGGGATCATTCATCATGACGCCTGTGTGCTTTTGCATTTGCACAGCTAAATATATTTAGAGATATCTCTGGCTGGCTTCTTGCCCAGACTCTTACTCTGTCCCCCAGCAGCACTGGATGGCATGTGTCCGGTGTATTATTGCATTGCATATCAAAAATTATTGTGTAACTGAACATGTTGAATAGTTCAATCTGGAAATGGTGTTGGGGTGATATTTTTTATTGTTTTAGATAAAGAAGAAGGCGACAAGAAGAGCAAACGTGAGGGACAACGAGAACAGGTGCCAAGCAGACACCAGGAAGGTAGGTGCCAGAATGGCCATAGAGGTTGGTTAAAGCGGACACCAAGTGATAGTGTCTGAATTTACAAATGGCAGCTTCTATTCGGAGCTCTGCTGCCTACCTGGACACCCCTCAACCCTAAGTGTCCTGTCTTATTGATCAGTAAAAAGGCACAGTCTGTCAGGGGGACTCTGGTTAAGCCAGCTGGTAAGTTCTCTCCCGACAATACAGATACCACAGTCACCACCTTCACCACAGGCTGTGTATTCAGTTCCTGCAGAGGAGAGATACAGGGAGGAGGTCGATAGAAGGAGAAACCACCACCAACCCAAGCCAAGTCCAGGCAAGGGTTGAGGCAGGCAGTAAATAAGAGAGTAGTCAGGTCCAGGCAGGGTTCGAGGCAGACAGTAAATAAGAGAGTAGTCAGGTCCAGACAAGGGTTGAGGCAGGCAGTAAATAAGAGAGTAGTCAGGTCTAGGCAGGGGTTGAGGCAGGCAGTAAATATAAAAGTAGTCAGGTCCAGGCAGGGTTCAAGTCAGGCAGTAAATTAGAGAGTAGGCAGGTCCAGGCAGGGGTTGAGGCAGGCAGTAAATAAGAGAGTAGGTCCAGGGAAGGGTTTGAGGCAGGCAGTAAATGAGAGAGTAGGCAGGTCCAGACAGGGGTTGAGACAGGCAATTAATAAGAGAGTAGTCAGGTCTAGGCAGGCAGGAAATAAGTGAGTAGTCAAGTCCAGGCAGGGGTTAAGGCAGGCAGTAAATAAGAGAGTAGTCAGGTCCAGGCAGGCAGTAAATTAGAGAGTAGGCAGGTCCAGGCAGGGGTGGAGGCAGGAAGTAATTAAGAGAGTAGGTCCAGGGAAGGGTTCGAGGCAGGCAGTAAATGAGAGAGTAGGCAGGTCCGAACAGGGGTGGAGGCAGGCAGTAAATGAGAGAGTAGTCACGTCTAGGCAAGGGTTGAGGCAAGCAGTAAATAAGAGAGTAGTCAGGTCTAGGCAGGGTTCAAGTCAGGCAGTAAATTAGAGAGTAGGCAGGTCCAGGCAGGCGTGGAGGCAGGCAGTAAATAAGAGAGTAGGTCCAGGGAAGGGTTCGAGGCAGGCAGTAAATGAGAGGGTAGTCAGGTCTAGGCAGGGGTGGAGGCAGGAAGTAATTAAGAGAGTAGGTCCAGGGAAGGGTTTGAGGCAGGCAGTAAATGAGAGAGTAGGCAGGTCCAGGCAGGGGTGGAGGCAGGAAGTAATTAAGAGAGTAGGTCCAGGGAAGGGTTTGAGGCAGGCAGTAAATGAGAGGGTAGTCAGGTCTAGGCAGGCAGTAAATAAGAGGGTAGTCAGGTCTAGGCCGGGTTTGCGGCAGGCAGTTCTGACAAAAAATAAGCCCTGGATTTAACTGTTCGCTGATTGGTTTTGCTGGTTGCTTCTTTAATTACATTCCTGGAATGAAGATGATATAATATAGAATTACTTTCTTTTCTTCTAAAGAAAAAATCCAGGATGAAGCTTTCGGAATTGTTCACCAGCCCGGAGCTCATAATGAGACAACAAAGTCACAGAATGGAGGATACCAAAGAAGGATCCATCGCGCAGAGGAGCGACGCAACAAAAGCCGCCTCAAATAATGTAATGTGTATGGTAAAGTCTTCCCCAGATGGCTGTTGCTTTCTCTGAGTTGCTATCCTCATATCCTGCTCTCCCTGCTGCCTCCTGGGATGTCCATGTCACACATCCCAGGAGGCAGCTTTATTGCATGTGTGCTGCAGGCTTTTTGATTACATGTGTTACATGAAATAGCTAGCTGGGGGTCTTTCTATTAAAAATGAATGGCTCAGCATTTGCGCATGTGTATGTATACCAAATTTGTTTGATTGTGAGCGCCATCCAGTGGCCATAACGCTGCATTTTCCAGATTTTGGTAGTTCAAGAAAATACCACATTATGGCCACTGGATGGAGCTGACGATCACACATATCAAACCAGCTTTAAAGGATGTCAAGACAAGGCCTTTGCACATATCAGACCAGCTTCAAAGGCTGTTAAGAGGAGGCCTTCCTTGGCACATATCAGACCAGCTTTAAAGGCTGTCAAGAGGCCCACTTCTTCCATACGCTTTGGCAATATAGTTCTTTCTTATCTTTCTGGCACCAAATTACCTCTTCTATTGATAACTCCTTTGTTACCTCCTATCCTCTCACCAGAAAAATCTCTTTAATGCCCAAAAAACGCCTTAGGAACCTTCATTTTTTTTTTTTTTTTTTTTGCAAAAAAAGTGCAAAATCTTACTAAAAGACTAACTAAAGGCACAACAAAAGTATACCCATACAGTGGGCCCCTCTCCTAACACACTGCATGGGTTAAATGCTCATTAAGGCTAAGGGGCTTACAGGAGAGGATATATTCATTAGCCTCCAGCAGGTTCCCTCGATCTGAGCAGCTCCTGGCTGCGGTCGCACGCTCACCCTCAGTGCATACAACACAGAGCTATTAGCCCCGCACTGTATATGATGATGCCAAGGCTCTGCCCACAGAAGACCAGGCCATTTTTGCTATTCATCCCTTAACTGACATTCAGCGTTAAATTGTAATTGCGCAGTCTTGCAACACGGTACCCAGATGAAATTTATATCATTTTATTCACACAAATAGGGCTTTCTTTTGGTGGTATTTGATCACCTCTTCACCACCTTCAACATATCCAATAAAATGCAGTAAAGGGGGACAATCGCGCTACTATGGGAGAGGTACATGATCTAAAAGTATATGATGGTAATATGATTATTAAATGAATGTACAGGGTGGGCCATTTATATGGATACACCTTAATAAAATGGGAATGGTTGGTGATATTAACTTCCTGTTTGTGGCACATTAGTATATGTGAGGGGGGAAACTTTTCAAGATGGGTGGTGACCATGGCGGCCATTTTGAAGTTGGCCATTTTGAATCCAACTTTTGTTTTTTCAATAGGAAGAGGGTCATGTGACACATCAAACTTATTGGGAATTTCACAAGAAAAACAATGGTGTGCTTGGTTTTAACGTAACTTTATTCTTTCATGAGTTATTTACAAGTTTCTGACCACTTATAAAATGTGTTCAATGTGCTGCCCATTGTGTTGGATTGTCAATGCAACCCTCTTCTCCCACTCTTCACACACTGATAGCAACACCGCAGGAGAAATGCTAGCACAGGCTTCCAGTATCCGTAGTTTCAGGTGCTGCACATCTCGTATACTAATGTGCCACAAACAGGAAGTTAATATCACCAACCATTCCCATTTTATTAAGGTGTATCCATATAAATGGCCCACCCTGTATACACAAATCAATAATATAAAATCAGAATATAAAATCAAAACCTAAATATGGAAAAATTGAGATGCAGCCAGTCACCTAAATAGTATCCCAAGTACTACACATAATGTTCCATAACTGCATATGGTGAGGCGCAATCTCATATCAAATAAAAAATATAAATTCATTCATAAATATATACATATAATTAATCAATATTGTACATAGTGCAAATGGGTGAAGTCAAACACAACAAACAGTGCCACCCAGTGGCTAAACAGTAATAATTACTTCTATAGGAAAAATACATATATGTTACTCCAAAGGTGAATAAAGTGCATAAAGCAAAGTCCATAAATCTTGAAAAAGTGCTTGACATTAAGTGCTCTCCTCTGCTTGATCTCGCAGGAACTCTTAGGATAAAAAGTGCTAGTGCCACTCTGCTATGTTCTAAAGTGCTCCAAGGTGCATGCACACACCATCACCACCACTCCTATGCGCTCACCTCCTGTCTTGACCCTCTGGGCCAAGTCTCACGGTCCCCTTAGGGGTAAATCCTCCTGGCAATAGGCAGTGTGCTAGTTGGCAATCAATATGTGTGTCCACCGAGCATGTAAAGATAAAATGACTCACATAGCGCTGAACTGCATAAACATCCACTTTTTATTTAGGAATAAAAAAACACTCACATTTAAAAGTGTACTAACTCCGGTACACCCGGGCAATGCATGTAACCATGACGATCCCCACTGGTCCCGGTGACGGCTGATAACGCACGGCTGCTGACTGCTTGGGGGGTCTGGTAAGCTGAATCAGACGTCAAGAGGCTCCTCCCCGATGCGTTTCGTCACTAGTCACGTGACTTTATCAAGGGCCCCTTGATCGGGACCAGTGGGGATCTTCATGGTTACATGCATTGCCCAAGTTATTCTTTATCCTAAGAGTTCCTGCGAGATCAAGCAGAGGAAGGCACTTCATGATTTATGGACTTTGCTTTATGCACTTTATTCACATTTGGAGTAACATATATGTATTTTTCCTATAGAAGTGGGATCTGAGTAATTATTACTGTTTGCACTGTTTGTTGTGTTTGACTTCACCCCAATGTACAATATTGATTAATTATATGTATATATTTATGAATGAATTTATATTTTTTTATTTGATATGAGATTGCGCCTCACCATAGGCAGTTATGGGATATCCAAAAAAAATCACATTTTTTTCATCAATTTAGGCCAAAATGTATTCTTCTACATGCCTTTGGTTAAAAAAAAAATCCCAATAAGTGTATATTGATTGGTGCGTGTGAAAGTTATAGCGCCTACAAACTAAGGGATATACAGGGCCGGTGCTACCACTTGGCGAACTAGGCAGCCGCCTAGGGTGCACTGCAGCCAGGGCCACAGCCACTGTTTAACCTTGACCTACAGTAGTCCCTGTTGTTGTATTTTATTTTTTTGGGGTCATGGAGACAGGTTGCCCCACACTCCCTGTTGGTTCCAATGTCTGGAGCTCAGTATGCCGCCGTCCTGCCCTCTTGGCAATGGTGGCCATTGGTTTTGCTGTGGGTCTTACACGGGGCGAGCACCACGCTCCGGATGGGATACCGGTGTGGGCGGTGGGTTCTTTCCTGTGGGGAGTATATAGGGTGGTTTATTAGGTCATTTGGCCTTCTGGAGGCACTGGTGGTACTACCCTTTGTTTTTTTTCCCTGGATGGTGCAGTTGGACTGGTAAACCTGTTACAGCCTTGTGTTCATTCCGGGAGTTTTTTTCATCTGTTATATTTCCTCACAGATATAACATTGCAGCCATTGGGGCTGGGGGTTGCAAGTAGCCTAGCGTGCAAAATGGTCTAGCACCAGTCCTGGGGATATATACTATATTACCAAAAGTATTGGGACACTCCTCCCTCCAAATCATTGGATTCAGGTGTTCCAATCACCTCCATGGCCACAGGTGAATAAAACCACGCAAGGTCCATAAACACATGGATGAGCGAGTTTGGGGTGGAGGAATTTGGCTGGCCTGCACAGAGTCCTGACCTCACTCCTTCCTACAAATCATTAGATTCAGGTGTTCCAATCACCTCCATGGCCACAGGTGTATAAAACCGCGCACCTAGGCATGCAGACTGCTTCTACAAACATTTGTGAAAGAATGGGTCGCTCCCAGGAGCTCTGTGAATTCAAGCGTGGCACCGTGATACTGCAATAAGTCCAACCATGAAATTCCATGGTCAACTATAACAAAGTGGAAGCAACTGGGAACATCAGCACCTTAGCTACAAAGTGGTAGGCCACGTAAGATGACAGAGCGTGGTCAGGGCATGCTGAAGTGCAGAGTTTGCAAACTGTTTGCAAAGTCAATAGCTACAGACCTCCAAATGTCCAGTGGCCTTTAGATTAGCAGAACAACAGTGCATAGACATGGAATGGATTTCCAAGGCCGAGCAGCTGCATCCAAGCCTTACATGAATGCGAATTGTCGGCTGCAGTGGTGAAAAGCACGCCGCCATTGGACTCTGGATCTGATAAATGTGTCTGGGTTTGGCAGGACAACGGTACTTGCCTGACTGCATTGTGCCAAGTGTAAAGTTTGGTGGAGGGGGGATAATGGTGTGGGGTTGTTTTTCAGGGGTTGGGCTTGGCACCTTTGTTCCAGTAAAGGGAACTCTTAAGGTGTCAGCATACCAAGACATTTTGGACAATTTTATGATCCCAACTTTGTGGGAAGAGTTTGGGGATGGCTCCTTCCTGTTCCAACATGACTGCGCACCACTGCACAAATCAAGGTCCATAGAGACATGGATGAGTGAGTTTGGGGTGGAGGAACTTGACTGGCCTGCACAGACTCCTGACCTCAACCCGATAGAACACCTTTGGGGTGAATTAGAGCGGGGACTGTGAGCCAGGCCTTCTCCTCCAACATCAGTGCCTGACCTCACAAATGTGCTTCTGGAAGAATGGTCAAACATTCCCATAGACACTCCTAAACCTTGTGGGCAGCCTTCCCAGAAGAGTTGAAGCTGTTATAGCTGCAAAGGGTGGGCCAACTCTATATTGAACTCTACAGACTAAGACTGGGATGCCATTAAAGTTCATGTGCGTGTAAAGCAGAGGTTCTCAACTCCGATCCTCAGGACCCACCAACAGGCCAGATTTTAAGTATTACCTTGGGGAGATGCAGACTAGAATACTGCAATCACTGAGCAGCAAGTTATATCACCTGTGATGTATTTCAGTTATCCTGCAAACCTGGCCTGTTAGTGGGTCCCGAGGACTGGAGTTGAGAACCACTGGTGTAAAGGCAGGCTTCCCGATACTTTTGGCAATATAGTGTATATTTGAAAATTGATCAATCCTGATGTACTGACTATCTCATTCCTTGAGGCCCTAAAATGCCAGGACAGTATAAATATCCCCCAAATTAGCCCTTTTTGAAAAGTAGACAGTCCAAGGTATTTAGTAAGAGGCATGTGGAGTTTTTTGAAGTTGTACTCTTCCCAATGACCCCCAATGTAAGGAGCATTCTTCCCACTGATCACCAATGTAAGGAGCATTCTTCCCACTGATCACCAATGTAAGGAGCATTCTTCCCACTGACCACCAATGTAAGGGACATTCTTCCCACTGACCACCAATGTAAGGGACATTCTTCCCACTGACCACCAATGTAAGGGACATTCTCCCCACTGATCACCAATGTAAGGAGCATTCTTCCCACTGACCTCCAATGTAAGGGACATTCTTCCCACTGATCACCAATGTAAGGGGCATTCTCCCCACTGATCACCAATGTAAGGAGTATTCTTCCCACTGACCACCAATGTAAGGGACATTCTTCCCACTGATCACCAATGTAAGGGACATTCTCCCCACTGATCACCAATGTAAGGAACATTCTTCCCACTGATCACCAATGTAAGGAGCATTCTTCCCACTGATCACCAATGTAAGGGACATTCTTCCCACTGATCACCAATGTAAGGAGTATTCTTCCCACTGACCACCAATGTAAGGGACATTCTTCCCACTGATCACCAATGTAAGGGACATTCTCCCCACTAATCACCAATGTAAGGAACATTCTTCCCACTGACCACCAATGTAAGGGACATTCTTACCACTGACCACCAATGTAAGGAACATTCTTCCCACTGACCACCAATGTAAGGGACATTCTTACCACTGACCACCAATGTAAGGGACATTCTTCCCACTGATCACCATTGTAAGGAACATTCTTCCCACTGACCACCAATGTAAGGGACATTCTTCCCACTGATCACCAATGTAAGGGACATTCTTACCACTGACCACCAATGTAAGGGGCATTCTTCCCACTGACCCCCAATGTAAGGAGCATTCTATCCACTGACCACCAATGTAAGGGACATTCTATCCACTGACCACCAATGTAAGGAACATTCTATCCACTGACCACCAATGTAAGGGACATTCTTCCCACTGATCCTGAATAATGCATTTTTGTAGAGGTCCCGTATAACCTGAAAATAATGGTTCCTCTGGTGTGAAAGAGTAGAGAGTAGAGAAAGGCTGTTCTGGATTAATAAAGTTTTTTGAGGACACAAAACCCTACACCTGATTCCTGTCCCATAATCCCTCTGTAGCTGCCAACTGTCACTTTGGCGTCAGTTAAACTCACAATGGCTGCTGACACAATGGTAGGCTGTATGGCACCATGATGAAGAAGAAATTCCTCATTTCCTATACAGGTATCGTTCTTTTTATGTATATAATTGGTAATGGTGTACAGAGTTTTATCTTATAGAGTACAAATGAATGTTCTCCTTCTGTGGGTCTAAATTTACTACTTAGTCCTTTTTTAGTACTTTTACTTTTAAGAATCACAAAGAGCCTTATGTGTTGCCCATAGTAACCAATCAGATTACTCCTATTACTTTCTAATTAGCGCTAACAAACGATGTCTGCAATGCACATCTTCTGTACAATGTAGCCATTCTCTAACGGTGTTCCTAAGGCCCAATGTATTGTATCTCACCCCTATCTTCTGCTTGTAGATGGGTGACGTCAGTCCAAGCTTCAGTGCTGCCGGGAATGAAGACGACGACCTCATTGGTGATTTTTCGAAGGTAATTTGCAAAGAGTGGGACAATTCCGGGATAAAGAATTTCACAAACTTTACAGAATTCAATATTTTTATAATTATTTCACTAAAACTCATTGGCAGTGGTGACCCGCCACCTACTGGAGGGGTGAATAGGTGCAGACACACCCCCCTCCCAGTCTCCTCCCCCCTTCCCAGTCCCCTCCC
>BLSH010107220.1:25879-37749 GCA_018402905.1 Glandirana rugosa
ATAAGTTTAGTTACCCGAGGCTATCCCTTGGTAACTAAAACTTATCTTGAGGACTGCTCCGAATTGCGACACATATGTTGCAATTCGTTACAATAACTCGCAAAACGGCCGAGCCGCAGTTTTTGCGGTACTGCGACGTCGAAGTCTTGAGTGACCAGGGCGCAAGATCGATGTCGAGTGATTGCAGTTGCGGGAGATGACGAGTTTTTACAGTTACAAAATCTCCCGGTAACTTATTGTACCTCTCGTCGTTTTTTGCGGGTATTTACACCGTAATGTTTTGCGGGCACACATACTCCACACAGAGCTCCCTGGGGGTTTCTAGGGACACCTCTGTGGCCTTAGTCACAGTTGCTAGGGGAGATAGCACATCTTTAGGCCTCATACACACGGGCGTTTTGTAATGCCACATTTATGGGCGTTTTTTGCTGCTCTCCATGTTATTCAATGGCCCTCTAAAACATTGACATTTTTGAGCAGTAGAGGGCGTTGACGTTAGTGAGCTGTAGCTAGAACGCGGGACCAGTGAGTTCTGAAGCTGCAGCGTCATGGCGTTTTTGACGCCGAGCCGGCAAAACGCTCAATAACATTGCTTAACGTTGTATACACAGCGTTAAGCCTCGTCAGGAGTTCTATTCAAAATCAATGGTTCCCTATCGGAGCCCATTGATTTGAATAGAAGCCGCACCAGAAGTCGGATCACGGTGATCCGACTTGCGGCGCGACTTGTGTGCTAGGTATCTTAAAGGGGAACCCCGGAAAAAAATTTTGTGGGTTCCTCCCCAAGAGCATACCAGGGTCTTCGATCTGGCATGGATTTTAAGAGGAGCCCCCACGCTGAAAAAAACAGCGTAGGGTCCCCCCCAAAATCCATACCAGACCCTTATCCGAGCACGCAGCCTGGCAGGCCAGGAAAGGGGGTGGGGACGAGCAAGCGGCCCCCCTCCTGGACCGTACCAGGCCGCATGCCCTCAACATGGGGAGTATGGGTGCTTTGGGGCAGGGGGGCTCTGCGCCCCCCACCCCAAAGCACCTTGTCCCCATGTTGATGGGGACAAGAGCCTCTTCCCGACAACCCTGGCCATTGGTTGTCAGGGTCTGCGTGTGGGGGCTTATCGGAATCTGGAAGCCCCCTTTAATAAGGGGGCCCCCAGACGCCGGGCCCCCCACCCTATGTAAATGAGTATGGGGTACATCATACCCCTACCCATTTACCTGGGGGAAAAAAGTGTACAAAAAAAAACACTACACAGCTTTTTAAAATATTTTATTAAATCCGCTCCGGCATCTTCTCCCCTCTCTTCTCACTCATCTTTCTTCGGCTCTTTTGCGGGGTCTTCTGAGGGGTCTTCTGCGGGTCTTCTGCGGGGTCTTTTGCTCTTTTGCTCTTTTGCCACTGTCTCCCCGGCTAGCTTCTCTCGCCGCTGCTTCTTCTTCTCCTTCTTCTGGAGATGTTAACTCGTCGCTCTCTTCCACTCGAATGACGGGTCCGTGCTGCACGGTTGCCTTATATTGGCATGGGGGGGGCCACACGATGACGTCATCATGAGCCCCACCCTCATGATGTCACATCCTGGGGCAGGGCATCAAATCACATAGGGAACCATTGCTTTTGAACAGAGGCAGAAAACGCAGCTGAAAGCTAGCGTGAAAAAACGTGCATTGACGTCAATGCAAAACACAGAGAAAAACTGTGATTTTTTCCCTGACGTCAGGCCTGGGGTTTTGCTTATTTTTTTGCAAACGCCCGTGTGTATGAGGCCTTAATCATATTGATAGCTATGCTTTCATCTCCAGTGAACTGCACTAGCCCATTAGCAACTGGACCAGCAACTTTAGCCAACACCATATTAGCAGTTTTGAACATCCCATTGTCACATTCAAGTTTAACACGTGCCCCCCTGGACAGGGCACTGCAGCAAGGCAAGTCCTTTTTCCACATACACAGTGGATCTCCCATTTTGGGTCATTTCCACTGCAGTGTGCACAGTCACATTGTCAGTCTCCTCCATGCATCACATTGTCAGTCTCCTCCATAGCAACAGTCTTACCCATCACTGTAGGAAAGGTTGCCATTTTTGCTTGAGTGCGTTGTCTACTCTTTGTCTCACTTTCACTGGCCAACTCTCCCTGGTGGCCATGGGATTGAACTGCAGCAGCCATCTCTGACTCCTTAGCACCCCCTGTAGGCACAACCGGTACTTCCTCGCTGTTGCCAGAGGTGACTGCAAACACTTCTGCCCAGTAGCAATATTCTACAACCTGGGACAAGAGAAGAGGCCATGCCCCAGTTGACCACATTCCAGACATGGTACATTTCTGCACATATCTTTAGTGGGATGCTGCTCCACATCTCTACTGTAGTTCCTCCCTCCGGTTGACACTCGATTTCTCATTGCTAAGGGAGATGGCACTCTCCCAGCTGTACTTTGCTGACACTCCCAAACACAATGGCTTTGCTCTCCTTGAAGCATTGTTGCTTTTAACACGCCTCGATCCTCTGCAGGCAATACTTTTCTCACTTGGTGCGCAGACTTGACAGCACCGCTGTTGCTATGGGTGACCACATTCCCCTACAACTTCCACTCAGCCTGTCGGCCACTGCTGGTACTCAAATCAGGCTTCCTAAACACTGTTGCAGACCTTTGTCTAGCCATGTCACTTTGTACTGGAAGCTGTGACAAAGGGCACTTGGAGACAGCGTGTCCGCATCCACTGCACCGCAAACAGCGTTCTGGCCTCAGAGCCTTGATAGGGCCTCCAACACTGCATTCTCTTTCACATTTGGGACTTTGCACCTTGATAGCTGGCTTACTTGCACCAGCTTTGCCAGGGGCAACAGTATGCGCTTCCCCTTTAACTGGAGTTGGTGCAGCAAAAAACAGTCTGCAATATTATCCGGCAAGCTCAAACCCTTGCTTCATCCTTGCAGTCACTCCGCAACACTTTTGTGCAGCCCAGCAACAAAATGGAGCACAGTCACTTTAAAGCAAGTTCCTTTTCACTTCATACAGGTTCTCTTCCCCTGCACACACAGATTGTGCTGTCTCATGAAAACAAACACAGCCCATATAACAGATGACCTTACTTTTTGTAGGGATCTTCAGTTCTGCCGCTGCATCCACCACCACTTGTAATTTTGGGGGTTGTTTAGCTCAAGTGTAATGCCTGTTATTGAGTATAGTCCACACCAAATAGTTCCTTTTCAGGGCTTGTCGGCCTGCTTTTAATAAAGTAAATTCAGAAAAACAAAACAGCATGGTTTCCCTCGCAGGGGGTTTTGGCACAGAGTATGGCACAGCTACAAACCTACCAAGATTTGGTCGTCCACCTAAACTGACAGGTCGGGCAAGGAGAGCATTAATCAGAGAAACAGCCAAGAGGCCCATGGTAACACTGGAGAAGGTGCAGAGATCTACAGCTCAGGTGGGAGAATCTGTCCAAAGGACAACTATTAGCCATGTACTTCACAGATCTGACCTTCATTGAAGAGTGGCAAGAAGAATGCCATTGTTAAAAGAAAGTCATAAGAAAGTCTGTTTGCAGTTTGCGAGAAGCCATGTGGAGCACAAAGCAAACATGTGGAAGAAAGTGCTCTGGTCAGATGAGAAATTTAGCTTTTTGGCCTAAAAGCAAAATGCTATGTGTGATGGAGACCTAACACTGCACCCTGAACACACCATCCCCACCATGAAACATGGTGGTGGCAGCATCATGTTGTGGGGATGCTTTTCTTCAGCGGGGACAGGGAAGTTGGTCAGAGTTGATGGGAAGATGAATGGAGCCAAATACAGGGTAATCTTAAAAGAAAACCCGTTAGAGTCTGTAAAAGACTTGAGACTGAGGCGGAGGTTCACTGTCCAGCAGGATGACTCTAAATGTACAGCCAGAGCTACAATGGAATGGTTTAGATCAAAGCATATTCATGTGTTAGAATAGCCTAGTCAAAGTCCAGACCTAAATCCAATTGAGAATCTGTGGCAAGACTTGAAAATTGCTGTTCATAGATACTCTCCGTTCAATGTGACAGAGCTTGAGCAATTTTGCAAAGAAGAATGGGCAAAAATGTTACTTTCTAGATGTGAAAATCTGGTAGAGACATACCCAAAAATACTTGCAGCTGTAATTTCAGCAAAAGGTGGTTCTACAAAGTATTGACTCAGGGGGGGGCTAAATACAAATGCACAACACACTTTTCACATATTTATTTGTTAAAAAAATGAAAACCATATATCATTTTGCTTCCACTTCACAATTTTGTGCCACTTTGTGTTGCTCTATCACATCAAAACCCAATAAAATACATTTACATTTTTGGCTGTAACATTACAAAATGTAGGCAATTTCACAGGGTATGAATACTTTATATACTGTGTATATATATATATATATATATATATATATATATATATATATATATATATATATATTTAAATGTCTATTTATCTGTTTGGCTGGAGTTACAGTACATGTTACAATGTCTTAAAGAAATGTCAGGTTGGTATAATTTGAGAATACCTGTTGTAATGTTTATCCTGTTTGACATTCTCTCTTAAACAGTGGAGCATGGGGATTAAAAGGGATAGATTAATACATTTACCATTACTAACAATTTACTGTCCAGAAAGCATTTGTCCTCTGAAGAGGTGACTACCTGAAGAGTAAGCATGAAATCTAGAGTAAGATTTGCAGAAAGACCTCAGTGTGGAGGATGTGGGATCAAGACCTTCATGTCAACCTTCACACATATTATTTTAGTAATGCAATCTGACTGCTTTTTGAAGATGGAAACTATGTAGCTTAGTAAAACTAACATCATCTTATGGAATAGCAAAAAAAAAAAAAAAGTAATGTTTCTCATATCTTTCAAAGTTCTTTAATTTGTGATATATCACTTTTATCTCCTCTTCTTTTAGCACCAGATTTGGTTTAATTAAATTTATGTTGAATGAACACATGAAACGAATGAAAAATCAGAAAGTCTGTAGTTGCCCATTAGTGAGTCAGAGATTGTACAGTGAAAGGCTTTTGAAGTCTGGCTTACTGCCAGAACAGCCTGCGATGATGCTCAGAGACACCCATGATGCTTTGAAGGAAAGGACTTAGTTGAAACCTGCTCAATGGAATCAGTCCAAATCCTCATGGGCTGATGTAAAATCTATAATATGTTTTCTGTGTTTAGCAATTTACCTGTCAATTGAGAAACAGTGGGAAGCAAGAACTAGAGAGTCTACAAGTATTTATATTACACCTTCAAAATATCTGATCGTATTTATAATAATGGTATACATCAGTTAAATTGTATATAACAATGCATGTATTCACTAGGGATGAGCCAAACACTCCCCGGTTCGGTTTGCACCAGAACACTGCGGGCAATATGTTTGTTTGAAATGCGAACCCTATTAAAATCAATGGGACTCGAACAGGAATAATCAAAAGTGCTAATTTTAAAGACTTATATGCCTTTTTATTGCCATAAAAAGTGTATGGGGACCCCGATACTGCTCTAGGGGACATGCATCAATGCCAAAAAAGTTTTAAAAAAGATTGTTTTTTCAGCAGCAGTGATTTTAATAATGATTGAAAAAAAATTAAATATTCCTTCAAATATCGAGCCTGGGGGGTCCCTTTAGTCTGCCTGTAAAGTGGTGCATCAGTGTGATGTTTAGAACAGTGCCACTGCAAAATGACATTTGTAAAGGAAAAATTGTCATTTAAATGTAATGTATTGCCGGCTCCCGGTAATATAGATCATAAATCACTGGAAACATTTGCGCGGGGGTCCCGCCAAAATCAAAACCAAGCCCTTTTTAAAAACAATTTGGCGCAGGGTTTATTTATTTACTTTATTTATTTCAGGTACCTATATAGGGCAGTGAATTTAGCGTTTTTACATATACATTGTACATTGACATCAGTCCGTACCCTCAAGGACCTTCCAATCTATAGTCTCTAACTCACATTCATACATACACATACCATTGTCAATTTAGACAGGATCCAATTAACCTACCAGCATATCTTTGGAATGTGGGAGGAAACCCACGCGGGCACAGGGAAAACATGCAAACTCCAGGCAGGTAGTGTCATGGTTGTGATTTGAAACAGCAACCTTTCTGCTGATAGACTAAAGTGCTAACCCCTACACCACTGTGTTGCCCACCCCGCCCTTAACCACTTTGATACGCTGTGTTATATATACTAGACTGACTGCATTATATAGTCTGAACTATATCCTACAGGGACTGCACTCTATAAAATTGTATGACATGCCCCAGTCAAACAGGTGCAAAAAAATTGGGCCTTGGGTGGTGGCAGAACGCTGTAACTTCTCACAGTTACTCTTGTTGGGTGCAGGAACAGGACCTGCAGTTAAAAATGATTTTAAAAATCGTAATGATATGCCGCTGTAAAACATGTGCAGAAAAATTGGGCCTTGGGTGTTGGTGCTAGCAGAACACTGTAAACCCTTGCAGTTACTCTAGTTGGATGCAAGAACAGGCCCTGCAGTTGTAATTTATTTTAAAAATTGTAATGACATGCCCCAGTCAAACAGGTGCAGAAAAATTGGCCTTGGGTGTTGGTAGTGGCAGAACACTGTAACCCCTCGCAGTTGCTCTTGTTGGGCGCAGGAACAGTCCCTGCAGTTAAAAATTATTTTAAAAATTGTAATGACATGCCCCTGTAAAAGAGGCACCGAAAAATTGGCCTTGGGTGTTGGTGGTGGCAGAACACTGTAACCCCTCGCAATTACTCTTGTTGAGCGCAGGAACGGGACCTGCTGTTAAAAAAAATTTAAAATTGTTATGACATGCCCCTGTAAAAAATTGGGCCTTTGGTGTTGGTGGTGCCCTAAACACAAAATATTTTCGGAAGCTAGCATCATCAGGATTCAGGACAGGAGGAATGGGATAGGCAGTCTTCAATGGATCCCAGATCCCTAGCAAATTCAATCAGTTGCATCAGCATCAGGGGCTTGATAGCTGCTGATCCAGGACTGATTCATTTTTATAAATGTGAGCTTATCAACGGAGTCTGTGGACAGGCACACTCTTTCATCTGTTACAAACCCTCCAGCAGCACTGAATGTCTGTTCAGAAAGCACGCTGGATGAAGGACAGGCCAGTAGCTCGATTGCATATTAAGCAAGTTCCGGCCAGTGGTCCATCCTCAAGACCCAGTAACTCAGTAGATGCTCAGTTGGAATGGTCTCCAAGTCTGCTCTTGCCCCTAGATATTCCTGCACCATATAATGCAGATGCTGATGATGGTTGCTTGAACCTATCAGCCCTGAGTGCTGAGGACATGAAAAATTGTTTAAAGGCATCGGTCAGCCCGCCACCTTCTCCACTGCTCTGCCTCTGACCGAAGAAAGCCTCAGAAACACTTTGTCCAGCAGCAGGAAAAGGTAACCTCCCAGGTTCTGGAAAGGTGTTGCACAAACTTTTTTTCAAGCTATCTTGAAGATGTTTCATCCTCTGCTCCCTCTGCGAAGGCAGAATGAGCTCTGCAACTTTACAGAGCTCATCCCACTTTACCCTTGTAACGTGGATCAAGAAGGGTTGCCACCCTGTAATGATCCCTCTCCTTGATACCACGAACCCTGGGGTCTTTTTGCAGGCTTTGCAAAATCATGGAGTGCAGTGTACGTTTGAGCAGACTTGAGAGTCCTCTGGGGCACTGAGGATGACATTGTCCGGAAATACCTCCTCCCAGCCACGTACAACTCCTTAGGTTTCTGGGGACTGAAAACCATCCCTTGAAGACTGCTGCATGTTATCCTCTACATCCATGCTGACACAATCCTCCTCTTCCTCCTCTTCTTCCTGTATGTTTGGTGGCCCTGCAGGAATGCTATCTGCATAAAGAGGGCCTTGAGAGGAAAGGAAGTCCTCCTCTTCCTATCTCTGTTCTGCCTCAAGTGCCCTGTCCTTGATTCCACAAAGCGTGTGCTCCAGCAGGAAAACTAGAGGGACAGTGTCACTGATGCATGCATTGTCGCTGCTCACCGTCCTTGTGGCCTCCTCAAATGGTGACAGGACAGTGCATGCATCCTTGATCAGTAGACACTGCCATGGTGAAAAAAATGAAGCCTGTCCTGGTGCCATACTCACAGAAGTACCCATTGATGGCCCTCTGCTGTCTGTGCAGCCGATGCAGTATTACCAATGTTGAGCTCCACAAATTAGGTGGTTGGTGGGCAGGTTTAATTTCTGTTGAATGTCAGTCAGCCAAGCACTGGCATTGTATGACTGGCCGAAATTACCACAGACTTTTCTGGCCTGCCCCAGAATATCTGGTAAGCCTGGGCATCTGGTCAAGAAATGCTGCTCCACCAAATTCAGGATATGTGCCAAGCATGGAACATGTGTGAAATGTCCCTATCGGAGGGCAGAGGGAAGGTTATTGCCAATGTTGCATACAACCCTTCCTGGCTCAATCTGACCTTGAGTCAACCACCTCTGAGCCTGCCCCCCGCAGAGCTGACAGAATCTCTGCACATGTGTGGCCCCTGTCCCCTAGGCAGACCAACTCAAGCACCTCATGCCAGCTTTTAGCCTGATTGCTTGCATAGCCCCTAGACTGCTTTGCGAGTACTACTGGTTCAGAGGATACTGCTGCAGAAGAGGCCACAGAGTAAGAAGAAGAGGAGGGGGCGGAGGAAGCAGATGTAGCAGAAACAGCACCATTTTTTGGAGGCGTGGTGGCGGAACTAGCTCCAACACTGAACCCTGTCCTGCATCCTTCCCAGCTGCTAGCAGAGTTACCCAATGCACCGTGAAGGAAAGGTAACATTCCTGACTGTGTCTGCTGGACCCTGACCATTATATCTTTTCATGTGACAACACTGAAGAAATTACACTTTGCTACAATGTAAAGTAGTGAGTGTACAGTTCGTATAACAGTGTAAATTTGCTGTCCCCTCAAAATAACTCAACACACAGCCATTAATGTCTAAACCGCTGGCAACAAAAGTGAGTACACCCCTAAGTGAAAATGTCCACATTGGGAACAAATTAGCCATTTTCCCTCCCCGGTGTCATGTGACTTGTTCGTGTTACAAGGTATCAGGTGTTAATGGGGAGCAGGCGTGTTAAATTTGGTGTTATCGCTCTCACTCTCTCATACTGGTCACTGGAAGTTCAACATGGCACCTTGTGACAAAGAACTCTCTGAGGATCTGAGAAAGAGAATTGTTGCTCTACATAAGCCTCGCCATGGTCGACCAAAGAAGTTGAGTGCACATGCTCAGAGCCATATCCAGAGGTTGTCTTTGGGAAATAGACATATTAGTGTTGCCAGCATTGCTGCAGAGGTTGAAGGGTTGGGGGGTAAGCCTATCAGTGCTTAGACCATATGCCGCACACTGCATCAAATTGGTCTGCATGGCTGCTGTCCCAGAACGAAGCCTCTTCTAAAGATGATGCACAAGAAAGCCTGCAGTTTGCTGAAGACAAGCAGACTAAGGACATGGATTACTGGAACTATGTCCTGTGGTCTGATTAGACCAAGATAAACTTGGTTCAGATAATGTCAAGCGTGTGTGGCAGCAACCAGGTGAGGAGTACAAAGACAAGTGTGTCTTGCCTACAGTCAAGCATAGTGGTGACAGTGTCATAAGTGCTGCTGGCACTGGGGAGCTACAGTTCATTGAGGGAACCATGAATGCCTATACGTACTGTGACATACTGATGCATAGCATGATCCCCTCCCTTCGGAGACTGGGCCACAGGGCTTTATTCCAACATGATAACGTCCCCAAACACACCTTCAAGATGACCACTGCCTTGCTAAAAAATCTGAGGGTAAAGGTGATGGACTGGCCAAGAATTTGTACAGACCTAAACTCTATTGAGCATCTGCGGGGAATCCTCAAATGGAAGGTGGAGGAGCACAAAGTCTCTAACATCCACCAGCTACGTGATGTTGTCATGAAGGAGTGGAAGAGGACTCCAGTGGCAAATTGTAAAGCTCTGGTGAACTCCATGCCCAAGAGGGTTAAGGCAGTGCTGGGAAATAATAATGGTGGCCACACAAAATATTGACACTTTGGGCCCAAATTATACATTTTCCCTTAGGGGTGTACCCACTTTTGTTGCCAGTGGTTTAGACATTAATGGCTGTGTATTGAGTTATTTTGAGGGGACAGCAAATTTACAGTTATACAAGCTGCACTCACTACATTGTAGCAAAGTGTAATTTCTTCAGTGTTGTCACATGAAAAGATATTATAAAATATTTATAAAAATGTGAAGGGTGTACTCACTTTTGTGAGATACTGTATGTACTTTGTTGCTGACCACCATGTCCAAGGATGCCAAAACTTTGCCTTCTACATGACAGTAGAGAGCTGGAATGGCCATACGTGAAAATAAATTTATTTTCAGAACCTGTCACTGTGGTACAGCACATTCCACAAATTCACGAAAGGGGGCAGAGTCTACCAACTGAAATGGCAGCAGTTGGAGTGCTAGCAATTTGGCCAAGCTAGCATTTAAAGGCTGAGCATGTGGATGGCTGGGACAGTATTTTTTTTTACGATTCAGCAACTGTGGTAGGGAAATTTGCCTGCTGACATTAACTGAGGGTGTACTGATAGTGGATTGATTGCAAGTACTTGTGGCACCTATTGCTAGACCTTCATTCCTCTCAATGCAGGCTTTTGCGAGAACTGGAGGTATAGTAGGGTTTGAGGTCACAGATGAGGAGCAAGGAGAAGTCTGCCTTGTTTTATGAAGTGGGTCTTTCAGGTGCTGTTGCCAACGGACTGCATGGCATGTTGTCATATGTCTTGTCAAGCATGTAGTGTCCAAGCGGCTGCTGTTCTGGCCACACTTGATCCGCTTCAGACATAGGTTGCAAACAGCAATGGTGCAATCTACTGCACATGTGTTGAAAAAAATCCCACACCATTGATGTTTTGGAAGTTAGTGGGGAGCCAGCAGCGCCTTGCACCTGTAGAGCTCTGGGGTGTGATGCAATAGGGAGGTTGCCCTTAAGCTGGTCCCTGAAGGACATCCTGCCTTGTTGGAGTTGTGCCTCCTTCTCCTCCTCACTTTCTTCCTCTCTTCTCTCAGGCACCCAAGTACAGTCAGTGTCCTCATCAACCGTTCCTTCTTCATCACTGGAGCAAACTCGGCAGTATGACGCATCTGGGGGAACATGACTGCTAGTTTATTGTCCTTCTGTGGCACCCCCTCTGTCTAGGCTCATGTTACTCCATTCCTCAACCTGGGAACCAACATCGAAGCACTCAAATTGCTGCATATCCTCCATCAACATGTAACCGACACTATGGTCGAATAAATCTGGTGACTCCTCCGTGCATGATAGTGGGGCTATGGAAGGAGTAACTGTGGACAAGGAGCAGGTGGAATAGGCCGGTTTGAAAGCTGCGTTGGAAGATAAACTAGTATGAGCATGGGTGACAGAGGATGAGGAGGATGAGGACGGCTTAGTTATACACTCCACCAACTCTTCTGCATGTTGTGTCTCAATAACATGGCCAACAGCAGAAAAAAAGGACAAGCGTGACCCGCCTGCTGAGGATGCACCATGTCCGCCACCACCACTTTTCACTATAGACACAGAGGCTTCTTGCCCTATTTTAGTGGCCTGAGAGCGTCTGCCTCTCCTTGGTGGCCTTCCAGACATGATGGGGATTGTTTTCAACAACGCACTAAACTGTATTATATACTGTATACCGCCGAATGCACTGTATGTGTAGTCTAGACTGAATGCAGTGTATATATATATATATATATATATATTCTATACTATATATATATATATATATATATATATATATATATATATATATTCTTACACTGCCTGAACAGACTTTATATACTATACACTGAATGAGC
>BLSH010107220.1:49370-61166 GCA_018402905.1 Glandirana rugosa
ATCTACCCCTCAAACCCATAGAGGGACCCAAACGCAGTCAATTTCTAGTCTTCCCTTTGTTTTTTGCATTGAACATATTTGTCAAAATTGGTACAAGAACATCGACTGTATTTAAGTCGAAACCACCCCCCCTTTCAAGCACAAATATCATGCTGGGGACGTGTCCCAGAGGTTGTGTTTTTGTTTCAAATTGATCAAGTCGGTTTGATGACCACCTCACTGGGGAACCCGGACAGTGTGAAGACAAAGGAGGAACAACAACCGGAACTGAATTGCCGCATATCACTCGCCAAAAGGTAACCCATCTAATCACAAGCACCCCCACAAGCAGACTGTCCTCAACATAGATCTGTGACAGGCCCAAGGGGTCACTCCACCAGTAGTTTGGCTGAACTAGTTAAACTTTGTTTTTGTGTTGGAGACCCTGTGCAGGGGTCGTACTATAAACACGAACTTTCCCCCCCACCAAAGCTGAATTTATGTCAGCTACAAGAACATGGTTAAAACTGTTTATACAAGTTACGTTTTTTGTTTCCCTTCTGATCTTTAACTGACGCAAACCCAGGGAGATACCCAAACTCCCCATCTATAGAACCCCTACTTTCTATGGACCAGTTGAATCTTATTTGACCTACAGGAACTTTCTGCTACATAAAGCCACCAGATGGCAGCACATCACCCACTACGACATATATGCCCCTTAAAATTATGTCTTTAAATGGGAGAGGTCTCAACAGCCCATTTAAAAGCAGGTCGCTATGGAAATCAGCTATCGATCTGAAATGTGACATTGTATGTGCGCAGGAGACCCATTTTGCGCAAACAAAAGCTCCGAAATGCTCACATCCAAAATACCCATTTCTTTTTACAGCGAATGATGTCACCAAAAAGAACGGTGTACTGGTGGCAATTAGGGACACAGTTTCTTTCAGCCAGCAAGACTTACTCCTGGATAATAAAGGGAGATACATAATTCTGGTGGCTGAGATAAACAGTGTTACCTACACCTTGGTAAATCTATATGCTCCTAACAAGAAACCTGGAAGGTTCATAGCTAAGGTTCTTACCACAGCTAAAAAAATGAAAAAAGGTTTGTTGGTTATTTGTGGGGATTTCAATATGGTGATGGAGGGAGGAATGGACTCCTCAGCCGTGGGGAGGAGGCATAGACAGGACCTTAACCCACTCTCACTTAAAGAGAGCCATTATGACCCATGGAGATGCCTCCACTCCACAGAGAAGGACTACACCTTCTATTCTGCAATGCATAAAAGCTACTCGAGAATTGACTTTTTTCTTGTTGACAAATACTTACTGCAACAAATAACCAAAGCAGAGATTTACAATATAACATGGTCAGACCATGCCCCAACTATGATTGAAATCACAGAACATGGTAGGCCTGCTAGAGCAGGGATGTGGAGAAACAACACTTATATACTAAGTCACCCGACATACAAAACACAAATAGAGTCTAGGAACATTGAATACTTCAACCACAATAATGCGGATCAGATGTCTCCTCTGACGACCTGGTGTGCCCACAAGGCGGTCATCAGGGGCCATCTCATTCAGCTGGCAGCCAGGGAAAGAAAGAAAAAATTACAACAGACAATCCAATTACACAATAAAATATCAGAGCTAGAAAAGAAACACACACAAGCCAAGCGAGGGAATGACACAATCTTGAACGAATTGAACAAATGCAGAGAAGAGCTCAAATGTGTACTTAAATCGGAATATGACAACTATTTTAAAAGATTAAAATCCTCATGGTACTCACAAAGCAACAGAGCAGGAAAACTATTGGCAGCACAACTAAAACAAAAACAACAGAGAAATAACCTACCCTTAATAAAACACCACCAAACAGGTAGTAGCTACAGGAATCCCAAGGACATTGCAAATGTCTTCAAAGACTATTACAAGGCCTTATATAATCTACGCGATGACAGCGCAACCCACCAACCATCCGAGGAGGAAATAGAAAATTTCCTTCAGGGAATTAATCTACCTAGCATAAGTACAGACATACAACACCAAATCAACACACCTATTACTGAAAAAGAAATCACTGAAGTAATACGCTCCCTCCCCTCACACAAATCCCCAGGCATAGATGGCTTCTCAGCAGAATATTATAAAACTTTCACTCCTCAGCTTGTTCCACACCTCACAAAAACTTTTAACACATACAGCTTGGGAAATTTCCTCAAGAAATTCTCCAGGCTGTGATAGTCACCATTCCTAAACCTGTTAAAGATGCCACGTCACCCCAAAACTTTAGGCCTATCTCACTTCTGAACTCTGATTTAAAGATATTTGCAAAAGTGCTTGCCAATAGACTACTGACAGTCACCCCCACACTTATAGGATTGGATCAAGTTGGCTTTGTCAAAGGTCGACAGGCATATGACGGTACAGGTAGAATGATAAATCTACTGAAAAAAGTAGAAACCACGCGCCAGCCTTGTGTCTTCTTAGCACTCGATGCGGAGAAGGCCTTCAACAGGGTCCACTGGAAATACCTGTCGAAGGTCCCCTCCAAATTTGGGGTCGTAGGCCCCTTATTCTCTGCTATAATGTCTCTATATAATAATCCATCTGCCCTAATACTATCATCTGGCTACCTATCTGATAGTTTCCCACTCACCAATGGCACCCGCCAAGGGTGCCCTCTGTCACCCATAATTTTCTCCATGGCAATCGAACCCTTGGCCGAATACGTTCGGTCTATGGAAAATATACAGGGTATAGCAATTGGCCCCACCAATCATTAACTGGGACTATTCACGGACGACATAATTTTGACACTAACAGCACCCAAGACGTCTCTTCCAGCGGTTAACACGCTGCTAAGCAAATTTGGCCAGATATCCTACTATAAAGTTAACACAAATAAATGCTTCGCCCTCCCGATCAATATAAACCATTCATTAATCTCCCAACTGAAAACCATATTCCCTTGTAATTGGAATAGCCCCTCAATTACCTACCTAGGCATCCAACTAACAACACCCACTTCCAACATTTACACCCGTAACTTCCCCCCACTTCTGCACAAACTCCAAAAGTAATTAAACTCAATCAGCAAGATCCCAATTTCATGGCTTGGACGCATAGCAGCATATCAAATGCAGACCTTCCCCAAACTCCTTTACCATTTCAGAACACTCCCTATCCCACTTCCCTCAAAATTCTTTGCAGAACTAAACAAAATCTTAAGGAAATATATATGGAGCAATGCGAAACCCAGAATAGCACTCTCCACACTGTTCAGACATAGAACACAAGGAGGATTGGGATTACCAAACGCAAAAGCATACCATCAAGCCTCCATACTAGAACAGACAAAATATTGGTTCTCCTCTCAAGAGGACAATCTGTGGTCCAATATTGAGAGAGAACTCATCCCTAGCCATAATCTACCCGCAATTGTAATGGCAACATTACATCACAATCCATTAATCCCTGACTCTCCCACTATCCAAGCGACTGTACAGACGTGGTCTTCTCTAATCAACACGAACCTAGGGGAGGAACAGCAATCAGAACTTTGCCTACTGTTAGCGACTTATAAACACTTAATTCCAGACTTTTCCTCCTATCAATGGACAAAGCAAGGTATCCATGTAGACACTAAGGACCTTGTAGACCCAACTGGATTAGATCATCTTAAAATTAAACAAATTAAGCACTACCATACTGTAACTCCCAAAGTCACCATCCGCCTCCCAACAACTCTGTGGAATTTTCTAACCAACAAATCTCCTCCCTTAGCAAAAGGAATATCCCTATTCTACAAATTTTGCAACTATAGTTCTCTGAGCAGTAAACTGAACTGCATGCGTAAATGGGAACAAGACCTAAAAGCTGAATTCACACTGCCCCAATGGTTGACAGCCATCAAGCATAATGCTAAATCATCAGCGTGTGTGGACCATTGGGACAGCGCAACCAAAATACTGCACAGATATTACATGACACCCACCAAATTAAATCTTATGGACCCCAAGATCTCACCACTCTGCTGGAGGGATTGTCACGAATATGGTACTCTTATACACATATTTTGGGAATGCCCTTCCCTAAAATCATATTAGAGGAAAATCTCCGAACTGATAGCTGAGATCACAGACCAAGAGCAAAATATACCCCCAGCACTAGCACTCCTATCCATAGGCCTAGAGAACTTCACCCCACACACAAGTACAGTTGTAAATCATATATTGTTTGCAGCTAGAATTTCCATAGCAAGCAATTGGCGAAACATTAACCCTCCTTCAATTGAGGATGGAATGGAAAAATTACTGGCTTATAAAGAACAAAGAGCCCACATATTCCATAAGAATTGGAATGTCTGGTTATCCTCAGATATAACTTACCATTCAGAAAAATTAGAACCCACAAGAGACCCCCCCCCATGACTTTCAACGACTAAATAAGCTTGAATCCTCTCAAACTATATAAAGTATATTAATTATATTATATTGTCATATTACCCCAGCAATCACCAGGTACTAAGTGGCAATCTCAGGCAAGACTCAACAGTTCTAGCTTTTCATCAACAGTAGGGATAAATAACTACAAACTATAATATCCTCATAGTTTTCTCTTGTTACTGGAACTAGTAGAATCCCTCCCACAGCTAGCATCGTCTGTCCACAGTCAGAGCCCATTTTGGGGTGGCGGACCAATCCCGGTGAGAGAGGGATGTTTACCAGCTGAGAATGGGGTTCACTACCAATTCTACTGACAATCAGTGTTATTTCGTTGTTGTTGTTGTTATATCTTCATGTTTAGAACACAAATGTGATTTTATTCAGAATTATTTGATCAACCTAAGTAAAGATTCTGATATCAAACGATGTTTAAAATTGTTCAACTCCTTACATTGTATAATTTTCGCACCACCAAGCAGAGTATCTGTAATATACTGCTTATACCCCTATTGGCAGGGGACAATTATGCTGTAAAACTCTGAATTTTCAATAAAAAATTATTGTTAAAAAAAAAAAAAAAATAAAAAAAAAATAATTAAATATTGCTACACAGTACATTTGCACCTTGCTGTGCATTTCTTGCACAAAATTAAAAAGTGCGTCTACATTGCCGGTATAAAAAATAATATAAATTTGTGCTAAATAGTACATTTGTGTCCAGAATGAGGAGAGCGCAAATAAGGGACGTGGATGTGGTCGTGGTGGTGCTGCTGATGCTGCTGGTGTTGGTGGGCTTGGTAAAGCTTGTGTTGCAAGGAGAGGAGGTGGTCAATCTGTGCCAGCTACACACAAGTGAAACACCTTCCTTAGGTGCGAGTAGCCGACAGAACCTTCAACGTTATATGGTAGGCCCGAATACCGCTCAACGAATGGTGAGGCCAGAACAAGTACAGGCAATAGTAGATTGGGTGGCTGGCAATGCCTCCAGTTCCTTCACATTGTCTCCCACCCGGTTCCTTGCTGACATGGCCATCTGTCTTTCACCTCAGCCCCTTGTAAATCAGCCAAGCAGTCTGAGCCCCAAGTCATGCAGCAGTCTCTTATGCTTTTTGATGACTCTGCTGGTGTGATTTCCATGGGCCATCCACATAGCCCTGCCCCAGAAGTGGAAGACATTGAGTGCACCGATGCCCAACCACTTCTGTTTCAGGATGAGGACATGGAAACACCACCGCAGCACGTCTCTGATGATGACGAAATACAGGTGCCAACTGCAGCTACTTTCTACAGTGTGCAGACTGACAAGGAGGGCAGTGGTGAAGAGTGGGTGGAAGATGATGTGGAGGATGATGAGGTCCTAGACCCCACATGGAATGAAGGCCAGTGCAGTTTGGAGGAAGAGGTGGTGGTTGCACAGAGACACCAGCACAGCAAAAGAGAAAGCAGGTTGCAAAAGCGGAGCGACCGTCCCCTAGACGGTACGCCTGCTACTACCCACCGCACCCAGGGAACTAGCACACCAAAGGCAGCTCAAAGGAGTTGCCTGGTGTGGCAGTTCTTCAGACAATGTGCTGACGACAAGACACAAGTGGTTTGCATGCTGTGCAATCAGAGCCTGAAACAAGGCATAAATGTTCTAAACCTGAGCACAACCTGCATGACCAGGCATCTACATGCAAAGCACAAGCTGCAGTGAAATAAGCGCCTCAAAATCCAAGAAAGGTCTCGGGCTCCTCCTGCTTCCTCTTCTGCTGCTGTCTCGGCCTCTTCCTCCACCTCTACAGTGCCAGTGTCACCTGCCACCCAGCAAACAGATGATGTGACAGCAACGCCACCATGTCCGCCACTGTCATCAAGCATTTCCACACCATGGTCCCATGGAAGCTTACAGCTGTCCATCTCCCAAACACTGTAGAGAAAGAGGAAGTACCCCCCTACCCACTCGCGATCCCTGGCCCTGAATGCCAGCATTTCAAAATTCCTGGCCTTTGAAATGCTGTCATTCCGTCTGGTGGACACGGACAGTTTTAAAAACCTGATGGCGGTGGCTGTCCCACAGTACGTGGTTCCACTACTACTTTTCCAGACGAACCATCCCATCCTTGCACAAACAAGTCGGGGACAAGATAAAGTGTGCACTGCGCAACGCCATCTGTGGCACGGTCCACATAACCACTGATACGTGGACCAGTAAGCATGGGCAGGGACGCTATATCTCGCTAACTGCACACTGGGCAAATGTAGTGGCGGGTGGGCCTGAGGTGGATAATAGTTTGGCGCATGTCCTTCCGCCACCGAGGATTGCAGGGCATTTCTCTTTGCCTCCTGTTGCCTCCTCCTCCTACTCTGCTTCCTCCTCCTCTACCACCTCCTCATCCGGTCAGCGTAACACCTTCACCACCAACTTCAGCACATCCAGGGGGAAACAACAGCAGGCTGTTTTAAAACTGATATGTTTGGGAGATAAACCCCACACTGAGCAGCAGCTGTGGATGAGCATTGAACAACAGACCGATGAGTGGTTGTTGCCACTGAGCCTCAAGCCCAGCCTGGTGGTGTGCGATAATGGGTGAAATCTCATAGCTCTGGGCCTAGCCGGTTTGACGCACATCCCTTGCCTGGCTCATGTGCTGAATTTGGTGGTGCAGAAATTTCTAAAAAACTACCCGGATATGTCAGAGCTGCTGTATAAAGTGTGGGCCATCTGTGCACACTTTCAGCGTTCTCACCCTGCTGCTGCTCTCCTGTCTGCACTGCAGCGGAACTTCGGCCTTTCCGCTCACCACCTCCTATGCGACGTGCCCACAAGATGGAACTCCACCTTGCACATGCTGGAGAGACTGTGTGAGCAGCAGCAGGCCATAGTGGAGTTTCAGCTGCAGCACGCACGGGTCAGTTGCTCTGCGGAACAGCACCACTTCACCACCAACAAGTGGGCCTCCATGCGAGATCTGTGTACCATATTGCGGTGTTTCGAGTACTCTACCAACATGGCCAGTGCCGATGACGCTGTTCTCAGCGTTACTATGCCACTTCTATGTCTCCTTGAAAAAACACTTCGGACGATGATGGAAGAGGATGTGGCACAGGAGGAGGAGGAAGAGGGGTCATTTCCACGGTTATCAGACCAGTCATTCGCAAGTGGCTCGGAGGGTGGGTTCCTGCACCAGCATAGTCCAGGTAAAAAAATTTCAAGCCAGGGCACAGTTCTGGAGGATAAGGAGGACAAGGATTATGAGGAGGAGGAGAAACTGTGTTCACAGCAGGGTGGCACCCAACGCAGCTCATGGGCATCACTGGAGCATGGCTGGGGGGATACGGAGGACACAGATGATACACCTCCCACAGAGGATAGCTTGTCATTGCCTCTGGACAGCCTGGCACACATGAGCGACTACATGCTGCAGTGCCTGCGCAACGACAGCCGAGTTGCCCACATTGTAACTTGTGCTGATTACTAGGTGGCCACCTTGCTATATCCCCGTTACAAGGACAACGTGCCATCCTTAATTCCCTCACTGGAACGTGATCGCAAGATGCACGACTACAAGCACACGCTGGTAGACGCGCTGCTAAGGGCATTCCCAAATGACACCAGGGGCTCAGTGGAAGCACAAGGCGAAGGCAGGGGAGGAGGAAGAGGTCGCCAACGCAGCTGTGGCACCGCCAGCACCTCAGAAGGCAGGGTTAGCATGGCCGAAATGTGGAAAAGCTTTGTCAGCAGCACACCACAACAAACAGCACCACCAGCTGATTTGCAAAGTCTTAGCAGGAGGCAGCATTTCAGCAACATTGTGGAACAGTATGTGTGCACACGCCTACACGTACTGACTGATGGGTCTGCCCCATTCAACTTCTGGGTCTCCAAATTGGGCACATGGCCTGAGCTTGCCCTTTATGCCTTGGAGGTGCTGGCCTGCCCTGCAGCCAGTGTATTGTCTGAACGTGTGTTTAGCACGGCAGGGGCGTTATCACAGGCAATAGCAGCCGCCTGTCCACAGCCAACGTGGACAAGTTAACCTTTATTAAAATGAACCAGGCATGGATCCCACAAGACTTGCCTGTACCTTGTGCAGAATAGACATTTATACCGGCCTCACACAGCCATTGGAATACTTAAGTGAACATAGTCTTTTTTTTTAGGCCTCCTCAACCTCCTACTCCACATCCATCTCCTCCTCCATTTTTTATTTTATGTGATTTTAAGTTATTTCCCTATCCACATTGTTTGCAGGGCACTTGTCCTTCTCTTACCCCCATTTGCTTCCTTTTGCAGCCCTCTAGCCCTTTCCAGGACTTTTTTAGAGCCATTTTAGTGACCAAAAGTTCGGGTCATCATTGACTTCAATGGTGTTCGGGGTTCAGGGTCAAGGTCGGGTCAAGTTCGGGGCCGAACTCAAACTTTTTTGTGTAGTTCGGCCAAACCAAACCCGAACATCCAGGTGTAGCTCAACTCTACTAGGGACGTGTCATCAATTGTGAGGAGGGTGACTTTGTCTAGAAAGGACAATGCGGTCACCTCGTCGATGGGTCAGGGCCCTATAGTGCTGTGTAGGATAGGATTTTTTCCTTGGAGGAAGTGGCGAGCTTCCCATAATCATCTTTTAGGGTGACTATGTGGGTAGGTATGTGGGGGCCTTTGCATAATAGGGCCAGGGGTTTACCTGGCTTATTGCCTTATTTGTGAGGTCTAGTATTGATCTGTGCATCTGTTTCTGTGCCTCTTCCCCGTCAAATCGAAGTGGTCTTTGGCTTTTCACCATTAGTCTCTGTGGGTCTGTGAGTTTTTCTGAGCCAAGTTGGCCTGAGCTAAGCAAAGGGCTTGGCTCACAGCTCAGTACTCTTTGGTAACTCTTTTCTTGTAACCAGAGGCATAGGAAATAATCCTTCCCCTCAAAACTGCTTTACCGGTTTCCCAGAAAAGATTGGGTTTTTTGCGGTGTTCAGAATTGGTAGGGGTGTATTCCTTCCATGTGCCACTAATGATCTGTTTTAGGGTCTCGTCACGGGCTAGGTAGGAGGGGAAACACCAGATTTTTGTAGAGCACTGGTTAGTGAAGCCGTGCACATTGACTGAGATTGGTGCATGGTCTGATATGGCTATGTCATGTATGCATAGGTTTGAGACATGTTCTAGAAGAAGAGAATTCAGTGTGTAATCTATACTGGACAGTTGTGGGGAGGTGAAAAGAAAGTATATTACCTTCCCTCTGGTTGTGTCAGTCTCCAGAGGTCTATTAGTTGGAGGCCGTCTACATACTGTTTTAAATTAGTGGGAGAGTTTGGAGGGTTTTGGTCTGCCTGATGGGTATCTGCTGACTTGTCTTGACTTCCTGCCTTCCAAGGACTGAATTAAAATCCCCAGCTAACAGTAGTGGGAGGTGGAGATGTGGAGCTAAGCTGGACGTCAAGTTGTGGAAGAAGTGTTTTGAGGGGGGGTTTGGGGCGTATTCATTAGATATTACCCACTCATGAGAAGATGATTTGAGTCTCACCATGAGTGTGCAGCCCTCACTGTCTTCATGAACAGAGATCACTTCACTTGAAAGATTTTTATGTATTAGGAGGAGGACTCCTGCTTTTCCTTTAACTGCCAGTGACCCAAATACTTGTCCCACCCACAGTTTGCGCATACGAGCAAAGTCAACCGCTGTGAGATATGTTTTCTGAAGCAGAGCTATATCTGCCTTTACACATTTCAGGTGGCGAAGAATCGCCATACGTTTGTTGAGCGAACATAGCCCTTTAACATTCCAAGATATGACTTTCATAAATGGTTATTTAGTGGGGTTTTGTTAGCAAGATAACCTCCATTACAATGAGTATTTGGTGTAGGGATTAGGGTGTAGCATGGACATCACTATAAAACCAGGGGGGTAGGGTAAAAAGGAGATTATGAGAGGGGGGCTGAGAGTGGACGATGATCCAGTTAAAGTTTGGCTGAGCAAAACATATAAACATGTCCAATGGAGCCTGTACTCATTTTTCTGCATATGTATCCCACATATGTGAACAGCGTTACCGGGGATATTATGGCTCTCACCCACGGACCGAATAACAAACCCCATCTGACGTATACCAGTTGTGTCTGTTCCTTCCAAGTAGGTCGGAGAGATGAAGTTCCTTAGCCGGGTCTTTCCTTGGGCTGCATTGATCTTTTGGTTTGGTTAGTCGTGATGTGGTAGGGGGAGCTGAGGTATCCATCGGGATGTGGAGATATGAATGCAGGAATTGCATTGCTTCTTCTGGATGAGTGAAAGTTTTAGGTTCGCCGGAGGGATCTGTGAAGTGTAGCAATGCCGAGTTGGGTCTCCGGGAGGCCTCTTGTGAGTAGTCTGCAAATAGAATAAGTGGCCATCCAGCTGTAAAGATTTTGAGTTTCTGAAGGATTTCATGATATTTACCCTGTCCACGTAGTTCAAATACCGAACAATAACGGGTCTCGGTGTGCGTCTGTCGGTGGGCCGGTGGGCTCTTTCGACCAGGCAGTGCACCGTTACTCCCAGGGCCTGTGGAATGCATGTGGCGCAGATATCATGAAGTGAGTCTGAGTTGAAAGATTCCAGGAGGCCAATAACCCTAAGGTTATTGTGTCTAGAAGGATTTTCTAAATCGTCTAACTCATCAAGCATGTATTGCTGTGTCTTTTTAAACTGGCTTTCAGCAGTGAAAGTATTTTGCATCTCGTCCTCAGATCAGATACCCGGCTTTCCACCTCAGAAATCCTCCTGGCCTGATCACGCAGCTCAATTTTAAGCTGCTGGATCCCCGCAGCTACAGCTCTGTCCACTGCAGCCATTATGGTGGGGAATAGAATGGCTGCAGCTGCCTGTGCTAGCCCTGCATATTGATCCTCCTGTAAGAGAGGTGCAGTGGTGACTAGAGTTGAGCGAACCCGGACTGTAAAGTCCGGGTCCGTACCGAACTTTGGGGTGTCCGGGACCCGGACCCGGACTTTTCAAAAAAAGTCCGGGTTCGGGTCCGGGGTTCTGGTAATTTTAATGAAAAATCTTAAAAATGCTGTAAAAAAGTCCAGGAAGGTCCTGGAGGTCTGCAAAAGGAAGGAAAATGGGGGTAAGGGTGTGACAAGTGCCCTACAAAGAAATGGGGACAGGGAAATAACTTTAAATATAAAAAAAAAATAAAAACATAAAAAATGCAAAAATGGAGATCATCTTCAAAATGGGTCTGAAAAGTATTAATTAACATTAGAGGCCATAGAACTGTTCTAAAATCATCTTCAAACTGTGTCAAAAAAAGTATAAATAAGCCGGGAGTACCCATATCACTGTTCTGCAAAATGTGTGTGTCACTTTAAATGAAACCGGGAATCAGTGCACATCTCTTCTGCACA
>BLSH010107256.1:16532-41718 GCA_018402905.1 Glandirana rugosa
ATCGGTTAGTGACGTGTCGTCAGAGTTAGGTGCGGGGTGTGATATATTTCGGCGATATATATATATATATAGAGAGATCTTTTTTTATTTATTTCTTTTTCCCTACACTAACCTGTCTGCACTAACTGACAGATATATTTTAGATTTCTATCTAGTTAGCTATCTATTTCTTGTGATTTTTTTTCTTTTTTTAACACTTTTTTTTATAGCTAGCCATCTAAACTGCCTGTCTTCAGGAACCTATGCTCTCTCACTAACATCACAGACACATTACATAGAGGCCTCTGTACAAGCGGCTTTATATAGTGTGGGGCGTGGATTGAGACTGCTGTGCAGTGATTGGCTAAGGCACCATTCACACAGGGGTGACTGTCGCTCCGATTTGGGTAGCCTCAAGTCGCCCCAGGTCGCTTGACATCTGAAATCCCATTGAAATGAATGGGAGCCGTCTTAATGTACTCTACTGAAGTCAGAACGACTTCAGAAAAAGTTCCTGTACTACTTCTAGGCGACTTCTATCCGACTTGTGCCCATAGAATTGAATAGAAGTCGCCTCCAAGTCGGATCCCCCATCTAAATAAAAGCGACTTTGTAGTGAAAAGAATAGAATTTATTTTTAGGCAACCCCCTCCCTCCCTTTTCTGATTGGTCAAGGCAAAGTCGCCTGGAAAAAGTTGTGTTGTAAAGTCGCCTCAAGTCCCTGGAAGTCGCGCTGGAAGTCGCGCTGAAAGTCGCGCTGAAATTGCCTAGCAAAGTCGCGTCAAAGTCGGGTCGCCCCTGTGTGAATGCAGCCTTAAGGCATCCTGCCTTTAGCCAATCAAAGCTCTCACAGCAAGCCGCCCGCTGATTGGCCAAAGCATGCTGGTCATGTGCATGCTTTGGCCAATCAGTGGGCGGCATTCCAGCGCCATTTGAAAACATTATGGGGAGCGCAAAGTTGCCACGAACGCCCCATAATGTTCGGGATTACCCGAACAAGCGAACAGCAAATGTTCTGGTCGAACGTATCCCTACTAGTAACAAAATACACTTTATTCAGAAATAAAGCTCAAATTATTTCTCAGTTCATAATGGTCCATATGCAGTTCTGTTAGGCAGGGACAGTCACAATAAAAGCTACAGCTTGACTCTTTCTTTTGCAAAAACAGAATGCTCTGCAAAATCAGTAATTGGTGCAGTTTTATGCAACTACTGTAATGAAAAAAGGACACAAAACATGGTAAACCCTTGCAAACTTGAAAAAATAAAATACAACTGAACTAAAACCATTATTTCTTTCTATGCAATTGTAGCTGGGCAAAGTGGCAAAGAACACAAGCGCATACTGTATATGGGTGTTCCCAGTGCAAAAGTTACTGAAGGTTACTGAAGCAGCATCAAAAACAAATTAGCATCAGCATTACTTGAACGTTTTTAAAACAATGCTAGTCATTTTTCCGATGAGTAAATACTGTTTTTTTTTTTTTTGCAGATCTTTTCTCATAGCATGGAAGAGTCAGTTTCAATTCCTCCCGCACCTTCTATGGCCTGGCAATCCACAGCACAATCTCCTGGCTCTAGGATACAACCTATGGACACTGCCGATCATGGAGTTACTGATCAACATTCACATTTTTCCCAGGATGCTCCAGCTGCAGAGGATGGGGGCTCACAAAGTGACTTTGATGTGCCATACCCAGACCTGGCCCCAGTGGTTTTCTTCTGCCTGAAACAGACCACCACATTGCGATACTGGTGCATCAAAGCGGTTTGTAATCCATATCCTCTTTGAAAATTGGTTTTATAACACATATTATGTGGGTTGTGCTGTTTTGGCATGCGGTAATGGCTCATGTTTTACCAGGTATTATTGAGATGTGAGGAATAAGGTAATTTCTTGATGAAAATATATTCTTTATGGAAACTCCAAAATAAATAACTACAATCTCATGCATAGTTTCCTCCTAATGCAACAATTTATGGTTGGATTTTAGTTTCATCAAACTCATCAGAATGTATAGTGATGGTGATTATATTGCGTCTATAAAGACTTTAATGTACGTAATACCTAATAAAAATGTTTAATATGAGTAGTTACTGTTGCTGCTAGTGCATGACCACTGTGAAACAGTTTTTTGTTTTCAAGACAGAAGTTGGGGGAGGGGGGCTAAAAGTTTACACTGCTTTTTTGTGGTCAAGCAAAGCTAAAGACTGGATTATAAAGCTACAGCTATTGTGTTGTCATAAATGATAATAATATTTCTTTGTAAAGTGTCAGGCGCAACCGGTAGTAATTCTCATTTCTGTCTTGTTGTATAGGTAAATAAAATGATTTGCTTTTTATTTGAGGATTTTTATGCCCCAAAAAATAAAATATTGATGGATAGATGGATTCAGCATTCTCTTTTGCACTGATCATCCATATTTAGCATGGACTTACACAGCCTAATCCTTTCATGCAATGTTGGCAACTGGTTCCCTTCACTTGTTGAAAAATGTCTGTGCACTGTGCTTTAAAACCTAGGCAGCCTCTAGAGTGCCCTGTTTACAGCCAAAGATATACCAACCACATCAGCCACCTGAGTTCGTTCAGAATAGATAACACAAGGTGTGCGCTGACTGCACAGCAACGGACTGCAAAGCATAAGTTGATTGGTGCATTCAAAAAATGGGGCTAACAATCACAGGTTGTGGTAAAATTAAAATGTCATTAAGATAAGTATATAGCATATACTGTACATATTAATTGGGGTGCTTATTGTGAAGAAAGGTGCACTTTAGGCCTCATGCACACAGGACGTTAAAAAAAACTTTCTAAAAACGTCAGTAGCTTTGTAGAGAGTTTTCCAGCGCTTTTCAGCATTATTGCACTAGCGTTTTTGCACGTTTTTCCACATTATGTTTCTTTAGCGTTTTTTTTTTTTTAATGGACCAAAAACGTTGGTGAGCCGCATTTTATGAGTGTTAGAATGTTTTTACAGCTGAAAAACGTCTCTCAGAACCCACCAGTCTTGGGATTTTTTTTACAGCTCAAAAACATCCCTGCCCAAAACAGTTGATAACAGCCTATGCGTGCATGGACACATAGGATAACATGATGGGGAGTTTATTGTCTTAGAAAAAAACATCTGAAGCCAAAAACAGCTGCTATAAAAACGTCCAAAAACGTCCTGTGTGCATGAGGCCTTAAAGTCACTTTTTTATGTGATATGCAAAGTAAGGTTGGAACATTTAAGATATAGATATCCATGCTGCATCTGTGTTAGAAACATATACATCACAATATACCTGTACATTTTCCATTCATTTTAGTGAACTAGCTTAATGGGCATTAAAATGTTATGCTTCCAATTTTGTTTATTTTCTGTAGCAAAATGGACAAGTGTGAAAGGGATTTTAACTTTTCATAGGATAAACATAGGGGTTACATTTATATTTGCATAATCAAAGCATCATAATGGCAGAGAATCCTCAGTTTACTCTTTTAGCGTTAAACTTGTGTACATAAACAATTGTGTTTCTAGTTTGAATCATTCATGTATTTGGTTGGCTCGTTTTTGTCTCATTGGCTTTGGTAGCATGCGGACTCCCAGGACCCTTCTGTTGTTTGCTGAGGATGCCTGACAAGAATGTGACACAGCGTGGCATGCAATCTTGGCTGTCATAATGTGTACATTATAAAGGACATGCTCAGCAAGGAAAAACACACTGTTATTATATTTACTCAAACCTCTCTCAGACTATGCAGAGACATTTCTGCAATGGTAGAGTCGATAAAATCTTCAGCCTCTCACTGTATTAAAGATCCTTTGATATCTATGAGTAGCTAGAAATAAATTGAGCTGAATATTGTGTAAGTATGTTTTCTAGACGATTGATTATTCTGCAAATGAAACCTACTTCTAGCTGTGGTTGTCTTCTTTTTATGGTAAATACTGGGTATATATATGCCTCATCCCTTCAGTACAATATAAGAAAGCCTACTTGAAGTTGTAAGCATTTACATTACACTCCTTAAGTCTCGTATGTGTGTATTCACATGAGTTGACCCCTAGATGAAATGTTGGAACTGCTTATGTAGTAAAGTGCGGGGCTTGAGAATTCATAAATAAACACATATAATGAAGTTAATTGGTGAAAAAATGGGTGCACGTTTATTTTAAATCAGACTGCCTTTTATTTTGTAAAGCATGTTTGTGTATTTTCAGCCCATGCACATGTAATCATGGATACTCAACTGAACTGAGACAGTTTTGCAAAGATAAACAGATTAAAACCAGTCATACATGAATCAAAATTTGGCCAGTAAAGCAGGCACTGGACACATTTCGATTCATGTATGGGCTAGCTGAGGTGGCCCGTGCAGCAGGGGGAATCTGTGCCTTGTGCTTATGGTGTGCCTACACACACACTGTGCGCACATCTATGATAGTAACCCAAGTAACTGGTACATTTACTTTTATTGCATTTAGCATAAAGAAGGACTATTTATCTTGTATGAACTTTTTTTTATGCGTATACTGTATTTCATTCCTTGAAGTTTTGTTGTACAAGGAGCAATTGTTAATGCTTGCAGTTCAACTTGCAAAATGTGATATAGCACTCCACTTCTAAGGGTAGTCCAGGAGGTCTCAAATTGATGTGGCAGGTTAACTATTAATTCTTAGGGTTAGGTTCTTGGTGTATGGTGGGATCAATAAGGTAGGGGTGGGTACCAGTTGCTTTGGTCTTTTCTCATCTTTATTGCTGATCAAACTTTTGGGAGAGAGGGTTAGGGATGAGAATACCTGAAAAAGTTAGCAGCAACACAAAACTGGCCTACACAGATTGCAGGATGCATCACAGTTTTCCAAACCCCATTTAATGTAGATTATGTTTGCCCTTCTCTGGTTTCTTGGCAGCAGGGGCTGACTGGCAACTTTTGGCCCTGGGGCCCCCCTCCCACTCTCCCTCTTCTCTGCCTCCCCCTGACCCCCATCCCAGGCTGAAACTATGCTCTAGGCACTCTCTGTTCATCAGGTAGGTCAGGCTGAACAGCGCCTGCTGCAGCGTCTCCAGGTTCCCGAACTGGCTGGCAGGGGATGGCCTGGGGGCTGCAGGGGGGAGTCGGGGTGGCCCGTTTGGGACTGGCCAGGGGAAGAGAGCCTCCAGTGGGGCATGGAGCATGATGCTCAGACCTGTCGTACACCATGCATGCCAGGGAGGACGGTCTGAGTTCTGTCCTTGTCCTAGGGTTGCCACCTTTACTTCCAGTGATTCATGGCATTTTTTTTTAGTACTATACACTATAGGATTGCAAAAGACTTGGGACAAATTTGGGTGAGACAAGGAGAGTAGCCATGGTGAACACCAGCCAGTGGGAGGGGCTTAAAGGGGCATGGTTAAATAAAACAAAAGTCTCTATTATATGGTACATAGTCCCTAGTACACAGTCCCTAGTCTTTTTTTTAAATCAAAATAAAGTTTTATTGATATACAGACTGATCCATACATGTTAATATTCAGTTGCAACTTATAAATCTCCATTAAGGAGGATTATACACTTCTAGGAGATTATCAACAACCCACAATTCTTCATTACCGCACCATGCAATATCCACATAAATATCGATTGTAACTCCAAGAACACAATTATTCAGTAAAAATAACAGATCAGTAGCTTCCATATCAGGAACAAGTAAGTAAAATAGAAGAGGTGAAAAAAAAAACAGAAGAAGTAAAGATAACAAAAGGTGTGAAGTACTGGTGTTTTCACCAAGTTAAAAAAATAGTAACTTGTACTCGGAGTCGTCAAGCGATTACCGTATGAAAAGAGTGTCAAGAGAAAAGGTGACCTGCGGAGTGCCCTGGTCACGTGTATAGTACGCCTGAAGTGGGCATACCAAGGATAATAATAATAAAAGGAACTTCTGAAGAAAAGGGAATAGGGAGGGTGGGACCACCAGGATGCGCCGTCCTACAGGTAGGGGGAGCCTGGCTTAAATATGCCAGACTCCTCCTACAAATACAGGCCGACCAATGGTCGGCCTTCTTACTTGTACTCAGAGTCGTCAAGCGATTACCGTATGAAAAGAGTGTTGAGAGAAAAGGTGACCTGCAGCGTGCCCTGGTCACGTGTATAGTACGCCTGAAGTGGGCAAAAAGACACTGTTAGGATGAAGCAAGAATTTTTATTGCAATACATAATAACTCATTCAACTAAACGAGAAAAAGCCCTGGCCATTTCAACATGTGGTTCTGGGATATACCTCATATAGCATGCCGACTTCCACCTGCCCAACTTCCTAATGATATGTGCTGGGATGCCTTGCCGGGAAGCCGCTAATGCGGCCCCAATCCTGAAAGAATGACCCGTGTATTGTTTGGGGTTGACACCACACCTACCAAGCAGTATGCGTATATGCTTAATGAATTGAGGTGTAGTGAGATGCGTGCCCAGGAAAGGCAGCAACGGACCTTCCCTGTGAGCCCCTTGCAATTGGGCCTGTAATGCTTCCAGGACCTTGAAGGGACACCATGTGTTGTTGGTTCGAAAGTATCTGATCGTGGTGCCTGCTCCAGTTTGCTGCGTTTTGCAAGTTTCCAAATTAAGCTGAAAATGATCTTGGTGTTTAATGAGCTGTTTGAACGCTAAGGGGCGACATGTCCTGCCTGTGACAGAGAACTCACTGGGTCTCAGGAAACCGTAGAAGGCCATATACATGGCCGCTTTGATAACCAGACTGCCTATGGAGCCAAAAGGACGATTATCTAACATGATGGATAATTGCCGGAATAAGGTACCTGTGATCGGGAGTCTGTTGGTAGGTACCGGTGGGCTAACCTTCTGTATCCCTCTCAAGATAGCCTTGATAGGGTGAGCCAAGAACAATGAAGGTCTGTGTGGAAACATGAGTCCCGCAAAATGTTGTATTCCGGCCAGGTGCGTTTTAATGGTAGCGTGCGATAAAAGCAACTGTGAGTGGCAAAAAGAGACGAAAGCCAAGAGGTATTCGATGCTGTACCAATCCACTATTGGATGTAAACTCAAAAATGACTGAAAAGCCTGCCAGGCTGTGAAATAGGCCCTCCTGGTATTTGCGGAGAGGGAAGCCTCGATCAGACCCCTAGCATTGGATAGCAAGGTGTTTAGTCCATCCTGAGCTGGGGAAATTCTGGGCATGGGGTGGGCAGAACGGCTGCTTCTGGAACCTGCTGAAAAAAAAAAGAGAAATTGAAGCGAGATAAGGCATCTGCCGCTGAGTTCTCGTCGCCGGGTACGAAAATGCAGTGAATGTGGAATTTCTCCTGAAGCGAAAGCCAGATTAACCTACGCAAAAAGGACATGACTGCTAAGGAACTGGACCTGCCTTTATTGATAATTTCTACCAAGGCTTGATTATCTGAGTAAAAAACCATGGTATGTCCGGACCACATGTGCCCCCAGGCTTGAGCTGCGGCAACGATGGGATAGATCTCGAATAATGAGGAAGAGCTGTGAAAACCTGGGATGGCGTTAACCTCCTCAGGCCAGGGGCCGGTGAGCCAATGGCTATTGAAAATGGCCCCGTAACCTTTGGTGGCGGCTGCGTCAGATGTTACCCTGGGAGACATGTCTGAAGCCGCAGGAATGAACATTGCCACCCCGTTCCAGTGCTGTAAGAACTGGTCCCACATGCCGAGATCAGCTAATGCGGCTGCATCCAGCCTGATGCTGGCTGAGGAGTCTGGAGCCAGGGGCAGAAGAGCCAACAATCTGGACACGAAGGACCTGCCCTGAGGGATGATCCTCATGGCAAGGAAGAGTGTCAGGAGGTCATACACTCTCGATGATTTCCTGTTATTAGAAAACGGCAGTCAGGTCCCCATGGATCTACAAAAGTTAACCACCTTTGCGCAAGCCCTATGCTGGATCCTATCCCTAATGGCCGGTGACGGAGGTACTGATGGGAATTCCCCGATGTCTTCTGCCTGAGACATGACCTGATAAGCAAAAGAGAGCTTGATGAAGCCGTGCACCCGTAACCGAAATGGCCGACACCCTGTGCACCATGACCTGACCCACACCCAGGCGGATGCTTGTGAAATGGCATGCCCTTGCATGTTGGGTCGTGACATGGGCCCACCAGAAGTGGACCCATGGCCTAAGTGAAAGGTACCTGACCCAGAAATGTGAAATGTGAGCTTGCCCCTCTGACCGCCCCTGTGAGAAATACGGAACATACTGACCTGTGCGTAACAGATCGAACAAGGCCACCTTCGAAGTCTTGATCCTGATCGGGGAAATGAAAGTACGTACTGAATCGACTATTTATCAGATATGACCGGGGGAAACCTGACCATCCCTATTAACTTACCTCTTTATCTGAGTCCCCTAGAGCGCCTAACGACCTTCCTCGACTTCAACGCTCGACCGTGCGACCACACTGAGAAAAGAATATAAGCTACAACCAGACTGGGTATAGAAATGAAGCAGTACGAGAAATGACTCCTGCCCTCCAGCGTGGCCCAACGTGGGCATGGAGGCGGAACGAAATGAATCCTCTGTCCTGAAATCGACTAACTAGTCCCCCCCTCCCCTGCTGTCCTTCTCCGTGGCCCAGCTGGGCGAAGAGACAGCCAAAATGCACTCCCTAACCCCCCCCCCATCTAACTGACCCTTGATACCTGAGCTAGTGGAACCCTGGCTAGCATACTGACCTGGTGAGATGAAGATCAATGATGATTACGCGTCCTAACCTGAACAACCCCTACTTTGCCCGCCGTACGGATGCGGACCGTGGAGCCAGAACTTTATAACTGCTGAAAAAGGAAAAGAACAACAGTGGATATATGGTACCGAAATGCCCCATTGCTACGTGAAATGAAATGACCGAGAAATGTTCACCAAATCGCAGAATCACTCAGTGAGGAATGTTACTGTTTTTTTTATTTTTTATATACCCTTCCATGGCCCTGAGATGGTCGAAGGGATACTGACATTCCGTGCGAACGTACGTGATCATGAAAAGTATGCATGTCTCCTCCCATCCCTGCATGGGAGGCCCTTCTCCGTGGCTCGGATGGTGAGCAGAAAGGCCAACCCAGAAATGTAGTAATGAAATGCCCATCCCTTCCGAAGAATGAAATGCCAGAGAAATGACAATACTGCTGCGGACTGTAGTACGTGTGAATTAGTCGAATTTGTGGGATTATTCTCCCCCCCTCTTTTTTTTTTATTTTTTTACCTGTCCCTCCTCCGAGGCCCCGTGAAGGGCGGAGGGACAACTGGCGGGACTGAAAAGAGAAATTACAAAATAAGTGAAAAATGATACTAGAACCTGGGTGAAATGAATTGCGCCCTGTATCCATATAGCCTTATGGACACTCCCCGAACCCCCCCCTTTTTTTTTTTTTTGATACGGGCATGCCCGAACCTGTCTGTTCCTGCGTAGCCCCGAAGTGGACCGGGTGAGTGACGAAAGTGATGCGTGAGGAGAGCCCCGCGTGCAGACCTCCCTGCAAGGTGATGCAGCCTGTAACGGAAGAACCTGAGTGGGAGTATGTTGATACATAGAATTATATGTGTTACAACTAGAACGAAAACAGTTCCCTCCTCTGGCCCTGCTTGGGGGGGGGGGCATGCCAGCATGTGGTGCCATGGTAGCAGGAGCACTGACTGCATTTACCTGAACGTGAGATTGCGCGGAGGGCCATGTGTCCCTGAGCAAGCGGGTCTCCCCCCCCCCTGCTTAGTATTTTACACAGAAAAATGCGCAGGATACAGGTGCATGAGGCTGTGAATTCAGCCTGGTGAAATGAGAGCCCACTGGGAATGGGAACGGGGGAGGCAGCTCCGAGACCTCCAATGGGGTGACGGATGGACCGGTGCCGATGTGCGTGTGGGCAGAACCCGTCCCCCAATGATGCAGAGGGAAATGACCCCCCCCTGGAACCCGACTCCACAGTTGTAACGATGCCTGATCCGGGCTCCGGATCCGCCAAGAAAAGGGGGAGGTGACCATGCAAATGGCTGTGTGTGCAGCCGTATACCTGCCGCCAGCCGTCTGGTCCCCTGGAGGTAGAAGCCGTGACTGTGCCTAGTGTGACTGAAACCCATGGATGTGCCAATATGAAATGCAGGCCGTGTAAGTGTCAGGAGATGCGGGGTAGCCGCCTTGACTTACCCCGACCACCACCGAGTGCCCCATCCGCGTCGACCGCCCGTCTGAGCCGCAACTGGAAGTGACGAAATGCAGCACGTCCCAACTGCGCACAGGAAATACCCCACACGTTCACCACCAGGATGCGCCGTCCTACAGGTAGGGGGAGCCTGGCTTAAATATGCCAGACTCCTCCTACAAATACAGGTTGGCCTTCTTACTTAACGAGTTTCATCGCGAACCTGACCTTCTCACTTCATCTTAGGTCTGTAACGACCCCAGATTCAGGAGCACACCCGTGAGATAGTACATGTTTTCACATCTGCAGCAGCCTATCCCATATTAGCTGGTGTGAAGCCAAGCTTGGGACACCCAGCCATGGTTGCCACATTGAGTAGAATTTCTTAACAACGTTTCTATGTTGATATGTGACTTTTTGCCTAATTAAGTTGGTATTAACCGCTTCTACCCATTGCTTTCCTGTTGGTACCCGAGGGGATATCCAGTATTTGGCTATGAGTTTGCACGCTATATATAGCAGTCTCAGCACCGCAATGTGTTAGTTCGGCGAGAGAGATTCTATGTCAAGGGCACCCAAGAGACAGACCATTGGATCTCGTATAATTGGTATCTGATATGCTTGGGATATAATGGTCAGTATATAATTCCAATATCTAAACAACTTGGAGTTTTTCCAGAACATATGTAAAAGATTGCCCACATCTCTCTCACATTTCGGACACAGCAGCGAGTCCCTCCTCCCCCACTTATGAAGCAGCCGTGGGGTCCTATAGGCTCTATGCAAGAGATATAAATGTGAGAGTCTTTGGGACACAGAGACCGAGACCAGGCTGGCAGATGATAGGCTCATCTCCCACTGTTCCCCATCTATGGGACCCAAGTCCTCCTCCCACCGTTTTCTACAAGGGAGATTGGCAGCATCGTGTGTGGTGTTAAGCAGCACAGAGTACACTTCCGATATCATATAGGTTCTCTGTGTTGTGGAAGGTCAGAGAGCAATAATAGAGAGTGACCAGCCTGAGGACTGACATCTGTGGAGGAGGTAACTAAAGAGTCATCCATGAAATAAAACATTGTCCACGTATTGACACTTTTTTTGCGACCTCATGTGCATCATCTTCTTCAAATTTGATCCACGCCCTGTCTCCAAGAATGCATATAGGCACTTGAGGATCTTCATATCCCCCCCCTTCCCACCCCTTTGGACACCCCCTTCCCCTGCTCCGGGAGACCAAGGCCATTTCCAGACAGGACCACCCCGATTCAGAACCCAGAAGAAACACGTGGACGCGACGAGAGGAATCAGACCCACCCGAAACGGAGGACCTGGCTGTGTGACGCGACCGGTGTCGGAGTCCCCTGGAATACCCTGATGTCCCCGGCCATATGGTCCTTATTGATCCTAAAGCGTTTAACCTTCTAAGTTCCGGTAAGCCTCCACTCAGACTGAAGTTGGAGTTCCTTATTATACAAGCACACTGAACACTCACTTTCAGGAGTCACTATTTATAGAGGATTTACCATCTGGATATTTCACTTGGATTTTTTCTTCCCATCAATGGACACTTTGCACTATATGCACTAAAACATTGTTGTATATTTCTATCTAATTTTATGTTCATTTATTGATTCACGTACTGCACTTTGTACCATAACGTATAATCATTGAATTGTGCATACCGGGATACTTACACATACAGGTATTGTCATAATACAAAGTATCCTCACAGGACCTTTTCATACACTCATTTTAGCGCTACCACCACATAGAATTACACTTCCGATATCATTCCTTTCTTTTCTCATACCTGAAGAACATTTGACATCAGGGGGTGATCTGTATACTGAAGAGTCGAGGCTTTGGCTTCAGCCTGGATAGCGTGTCGTAATTGTAGAAACTTGTAAAATTGATGTCTAGGGAGTGCAAACTCCCTCTGAATTTCCAAGAATGATTTGAGTGTTGAGCCAGTGAACAGCTGGTAAAGGTAATGTGTTCCTGCCCTTTCCCAAACCTGGAAATCTTGTAGTTTGGACAGTTCCTTATAATATGAATTGTGCCATATAGGGGTGAATTGACAAAAACCACGGATTTGTAGGAGATTCCTGATATAGGCCCATAACTTTTTAAGCAAAAGCACCGTTGGTAGGTTGCCCTGTACATGGGTAAATCCTGCCTCCAGATACGTGAGAGGTGGGCACAGAGAATCTCGAGGAATCAGCAGATTCCTAATTGGATCCAGCGGGTCCTTATGTCCCCAGTCACCTAGGTGTTGGATCTGGGAGGCTATAAAATAGAATCTAGCATGTGGGACTGCAAGTCATCCTTTTGGAAATTGCAGGGTAAGAAGGCAAATTCTTGCTACCTTGTTACTCCAGATCAATGTCCTGAATTGGGCATCAATCCGGGAGAACCATCTATGAGGAATCCAGATGGGGGTGTTGTGAAATATATACAGCAGGTGGGGAGTCCATATCATTTTTATGAGATTGGCTCTGCCCACTGCTGTCAGGGGTAGTTTAGTCCAGGCAGCACCTTTTGCCCTCTGTTTATTTAGTAACGGGACTAAATTTAAGGAGATACAGTATATTCCGAGGCAACGCAAGATACCTGTATCCCGAGATATCTGAAAGAGGAAACTATTTGCACAGACTCTGCGCATCCAGGGAGAGGATCAGTGAGTGGGTCCAAGGGTACTGACTTATTCCAGTTGATAACGAACCCCGATAAAGCTCCGAAGTCCGTAATCAACTGCATCACATTTACTAAAGAATCTTTGGTATCACCCAAATAGATCAAAGTGTCGTCCGCATAAAGCGAGATCACATCTTCCCTGGATCCTCTCAGAAACCCAGTAATCTGCCCGGAAGCCCGGATATGAATGGCCAAGGGTTCCAACGCCATGGCAAAGAGCAGGGTCGACAGTGGGCACCCCTGCAGAGTGCCTCTGAACAGCCTGAAAGGCTCCGACAACTCCCCATTAATCCTGATCCTAGCTGAAGGAGACGTATATATTAGTTTTACCCATCTAATAAAGTTTGGACCCACGTCAAAGGACGACAGCACATGCCACAAATATGGCCATTCAAAGCTGTCAAACGCTTTAGCGGCGCCCAAGGAAAAAATGGCCCTATTTCTCCGTGTTATCGACAGGGATTTGCAGATTCAGATAAAGTTTACGTAGGTTTTGTGCTGTAGATCTAGCTGGAATAAAACCAGCCTGATCTCTATGTATCAGTTTATGAATGCACCTCGCCAGTCTGTTCACCAACACTCTTGCCAGCAGCTTGATGTCAGCCATCAACAGAGAGGTTGGTCTGTATGAATCTGGCGAAAGGGCATCCTTCCCTGGTTTAAGTAAAACAACAATTGTTGCCGCAGTCATTGAATATGGGAGTGTCCCCTATGCAAACACTTCATTTAAAACCTTTAGTAGCATTGGTGTCATAGGGGTAGTATACCGTTTATACACCTCTGCCGGAAGACCTTCCGCCCCAGGCCCCCTGCCATTACGCATATGCTCCAGAGCCTCCAAAATTTCAGCCTCCGACAGAGGGGCATTCAACAGTTTGGCATCTGACTCAGATAGTCTGGGCATTGGAAATTTAGTCAAAAATGATTCTATATCTACAGTGGTTGGTTGCACTTTTGAGGTATACACCTCCTTAAAAAAATCCCTGAACTCTCTAATAATCTCCGGCATGGAGTAGAATACCTCTCCCTGAACCTCCTTTATAGCTGCAATATGGGATGTTCCCTGCTGTGCTCTAGAGATCACAGCCAGCATATGCCCCGTGTTTTACCACCAGGAGGGGCAAGTCAGAATATCTAGTGGTATAATTTGCCAGAGTGTGGAGGAGCTGGGATGAGAATGGAGGAGGGATGTACAATCCCGCAAGTATACATTTCATACCATATAAGGAGCATAGCAGAAATACAAACCGCCCCTCACTATCTATGAGGGAGTCAATACATGAAAATGGGGTATCCCGCCAGATCAGGATACTAACCCCTCTTGAATATACCGAGTGGGTAGAATGATACTGGTGAGCAAACTGTCTAACAGGGAAGGAGACAGAACCATCCACCGGAAGATGTGTCTCCTGCAGACATACAACCTCCGCCCCAAGTTGATTAATATTACGGAGAACTGCTAATCTTTTCACCGGGTTCTTCAGTCCTCGGACATTCCAGGACATCACACGGACAGTTCCCCCCACGTAGTCATCAAATCAATATGGGTAGTATATCTCAGGTTATAATCTGACAGGACCCTTTTAATCCAAAAGTTTTGCGATAATCCACTAAGCATGAGCTGCGGTCTGTTCAGAGCATCGCAGTTAAAGTCACAGGGGCATCCAATATACCCAGCTTCGGTATCGGATTCCACAGGTCGCTTGAAAACAGTAAAAGAAAAAGGAAAAAGGGAGTGGTAGATACAACCTAGCTCAAAACAATAGAGCTGAACAGTTAACAGTCCCCATAGAACCAGGTGGGGGCAACCTGGTAGGCTTCCTGGTAGGCTTCCTGGTAGGCTTCTCCGCAGCACAATTGGTAGTCGTGGCCACCTTATCCAAGCAGTAACCTTGCGTGCTACATTCCGCCTTTACAGATAACTTGTAGGGCAAAATAAATTTTAAGAGCATATATCATGGTCAAGCAGGGCTGTTTCTCCGTGGCCTTACCTCTCGAAGGGTGTTACCTTCTCTCTCCAGCGATTGCATTGCAGCTGACGGGCTTTCAAAGAAGTGAACTATGCCCTTAGCCTTCACCCTGAGATGAGCCGGGTAAAGCATGGCGTACTTCAAATCCAGTGCCCTGAGTTGTCGCTTTACTTCAGTTAACTTGGATCTTTGTCTCTGCAATTCTGCTGAAAAGTCAGGGAACAAGGAGATTTTAATGTTGTCAATCACCAGGGCCTCCGGTTTGGTCCTGGCTAGCCGTAATGTGGTATCTCTGTCTTTAAAATTAAGAAGTTTTAACAAGAACGCTCTGGGACTAACCCTGGCTGCAGTGGCCTGGCAGGGAGTCTGTGTGCTCTTTCCACTGAAAACATTGGAGAAAACGCGTCCTCACCAAATGCGGTGGTCAGCCATTGTCCCACCCTCTCCCGGATACCAATGGCCCTAATATTATTCCGCCTCAGCCTGTTTTCCATGTCTTCCAGGCAGGCGTTGTGTTGCACATGTAAGTGGGTATGGTGTGCCAGGTCCCTTTGCATGGGCGCCATATCGTCCTCTATGGAGCTAACTATCCCCTCCAGTGCAGAGGTGCATTCCCTCAATTTCTGGGCATCTTGCCTGAGAAAAGTGATTTCTGACTTGACCCCCTTAATCTCATCAGTCAGCGCTGTTATAGATGCATTACATGATGGCAGAGAAGATGTCTCTCAGTGTGGGTCCATCTGTCATTTCTGGTGCGAGTGGCTCCAGAGGCCTAGCAAAGATGTCACCCGGGGTACTCACTGTGTCCCACTCCGCTTGGGGTCGAGAGCCGTCTTCCAGGGGGAAAGTGTAATCCGCTGCAGGCATTGTATCTGCATCAGTGTCTGGCATATGTGTGGAGGGTTGCGCGTCCCTTGAAAGCGGCTTGGAAAATAGCTTCTGTGCTGCCTCCTTGTATCTGTCCTGTTGCTGTTGCTGGGTCTGGGCGCCATTTTGGCTCATGCCGTCCTGTCTCTTGTTCTCTTTCTGCCATTTGCTCATGGCTCACAGGTAAGTGGCACAGAGCAGGAGTGTCCCACAGGTCTCGTATAGGTCCCGGAAGCAGTCTGCAGTAGAACCAGAGTATCTATAGTCTATGCCCGGAGGATAAAAGCAGGATTCTCGGCGGAGAAAACAGACTGTATGACCTACTACATCCGCTGCCTGGCCACGCCCCAGTTAATATCCGTCCCTAGTCTTTAGTATATAGCACACAATCCCTAGTCCATAGTACATAGTCTCTAGTACACAGTGCATAGTCTCTAGTATGTGGTACATAGTCCCTAGTACACAGTCCCTAGTACACAGTACCTAGTCTCTCAGGATTAAATCCTGTGGCATAAGAGGTGCAGCCTTTTTATGGGTCATCAGACTGACCTGGGGAGTAATTGCTCCCTGGCCTAGTCAGCCCGCTGCTTGGCAGTAGGTGATGTTTGACAGAAACAACCAAAATCAGTTAAACAGTTCAATAACTCTGTAATAGCAGTGGCAGTTCAGATTTATGACTCTGTAAAAGCAGTCAGTCTCCTAAGTTATAAAATATATTTTTCTCTCCAGACAATTTAGGTCCTTGAGCCTTTGATAGCAGCCACAGATGCCTTCATTTTTCTTCCTGCTGTATCAGGTGGCAGCAACTTCCATTTAGATATCTCTGGACACCCACCAGCACAGGAGATTTGAAATGCTCAATTCTGACACACACATTCTTTCTCAGTTTCCCAGCAGGAAAACCCAAGAGTCCGGCACCATCTGGGGCAATTCCAAGAAGAGAAAAGGATACTCTGAAAGGTTGTTACAAACTTTTATCACCATGGATGTCACTAGCGTGGGCACCCAGGGCACGTATTCCACATATTTGCACCCAGTGCACTGTTTTCTTTTGACTATGGAGGCAGCCCCAAGGGATTTTATTGGTGAAAGGCCAATCAAGATAAAGTAGTCAAGTGTATAAAAGTACAACATTTTATTTTAATGTACTTAAAATATTCAGTAAAAACTGAACAACTATATAAAACCAAGTGGACTACTCATACATGAAAACACCACAATGCAATACTTATAAAGATTACAGAAGGGGCCTCTGGTTAAGAGCCAGCTCTCTGATATAAATCTGAGGTCCCAACATGTTTCGAAAAGAGATTTGTCAATTTTCTTCTTCAGGGGAAGTTGAGCATTGCAGAAAACAGTTCTAAAAGAACAATAGTAGTGCATTATTCCAAAATACATAAATAATAGTAAATATAGTACATGCCATTTAAATGTAGCATACTTCTGTATATAAACATGTGAGCAAGCAAGTATTAAAAAATACAGGAGATAAAACATATGTGCAACCAAATGAGACTGGGATTCTTAATCTTGTGTATGAGAGTAGGTCTACAGAGTGTGTATACCACCAATGTACCAAGCAGCCAACAGCAGTTAGAGTAAGGGGATGCAGCGGACCCAGAAACAGGACAGGCTGATCACAAGGACCGGTAAAAATGGAAGTTGATCCTGCAGCAATCTATGAGTATAGAGTGCAACTATGAAGGACACTGGAATACATACACACCTGTATACATACAGGCAGTCCCCTAGTTAGAAACATCTGACTTACAAACGACTCCTATTTACAAACAGAAGGAAACAACAGGAAAGTCACTCCTTTAAGAGTTATCATGGGGAAAAGGGGTCTCCACTGAAGCTTTATCACCAATCCTGGTTTCCACAACAACTCAAAATTTTCAAAATTCAATTTTCATAGGGTCAAAAAGTGAGGTAAAATCTTCTAAAAGGGCTAAGACAGCAAGACAAATGTTACCCCTTCCCTATGCTATCCAAAAAAAGTAAAAATTATTGTTTTGGCTCGAGTGACACTTAAAATATGTACCTGTTCCCACTTACAAACAAATTCAACTTAAGAACAAACCTACAGACCCCCTATCTTGTTTGTAACCACCTGTATATACATATACATATATGTATGAGCTAAAACGTGATGGCAAAGGCCATCAAAAAATAGTATAGTATAATAAGCGTGGGACCAGAAGGGAACCTGTCCCACACAGGGATAAGAGATAGCATAAGGGGCCACCGATGTCCAATCAGTCAGACCGGTCACCGGATCACAGGTGTATACAAATAATAATACATCCACAAAGCTAAACATACCTGGTCCAATAGGACACAAACTCCCTGTGTCTGTTACACTGCTGTGTATAGGCGGACGTCCGGATGGTGTATGCCGACTGTCCATCCGTGGTATGCAGCCTAATATACCCCTCCTGATAATGTGGGATGGATGATTGCCATCAAAAGCCCGAGCCAGACCTAAACTGGATCCGGACCAGCAGCCCCATCTGTCCATGGTGTGGATAGGGGCTAATCGCTTCCTCTCCAGTCCCCCTGCCAGATGCACATAATGTCACCCCGGGCCAAAGGAGGGGGCAGGGAGACGCTATGATGGCGTTCCAGTGAGTGACACGAAGCCCCACTAGCTGTGTGCCAGCTGAGGAGCCCGCGCGCACCGTGGAGCAACCCGACCCACCTGTGGCACCCAGCGGCCAGGGCCCGCACTGCATCTCCTACTCGGTGGTGTACAAAAACAGCACCTGCATATTGAAATGTACGCACAATGGCATATTGGTACTTAGAAAAAAGAAAGAGTACAACCAGTATGGGTAATACATAAAAAATAAAAATAAGATATAAAATTAAGTGGTGGAGGTGACACACCTAAATGTTCAGCATGTCCCAGGAACATTGGGAAAACAGATATGCATTACACATTTACATCAGGCAGAATTGGATAGAAACAATTGGGATCACATAGAGGGAAAGGAATTTTGGTTAGAGAAACACATGAAAAACCTAATGGGAAAGTGAAAAAAGAGAGAAAACAGAGAAAAGTCAGAAATTAAAAAAGAGTAAAGATTAAAAACACGAAAGAGGAAATGGGCAAATGTGTGTTTGGCCTAGTCAACGGCTTCACCATAGTGGAAGGGGGCTACATTAGCTAAGAAAAAATAGGGCTGTTCACTATGGGCTCCCATGTAATGAGGGAGGATGCCATTGGGTATTATAATAAATCCCTATCAAATCCCCCAGAGGTAAAGCCTGGAACAAAAGGCTTGAAATTCATTATCCCATTCAAGCCAGATGACATGGTGGCATTCAGATCTGAGATCCACCGCAGCTCACGCTGGAGGAGAAGCTTGTCAAAGTCCCCTCCGCGTGGGCTGGGGTGGACCCGATCAAGGGCCAGGAACCTGACCCTAGTGAAAACCCCCTGGTGTACCGACATGACATGTCGTCCCAGGGGTACTTCCAAGCCTTTTGGTCTCATACTAAGAATATGGTGATACATGCATCGGAAAAACTTCTGAATCGTCTTGCCAGCGTAAAAACAGCCGCAGTCACGAAGAAGTAGATAGACGACCCCGATCGTCTGGCAGTTGACATAGTGCCTAGGCTTATAGGGACGGTTGTTGGGTAAAATGATCGTCGTCTAGTGACAAGAACATTTAGGTGTGTCACCTCCACCACTTAACTTTATATCTTATTTTTATTTTTTAGGTATTACCCATACCAGTTGTACTTTTTCATTTTTCTAAGTACCAATATGCCGTTGTGGGTACATTGCAGTGTGCAGGTGGTATTTTTCTACACCACCGAGTGGGAGATGCAGTGTGGGCCCTGGCCGCTGGGTGCCACGTTGCTCCACAGTGCGCACGGGCCCCTCAGCTGGCACAGCTAGTGGGGCTTCGTGCTTCGTGTCACTCCCTGGAACGCCATTATGGCATCTCCCTGCCCCCTCTTTTGGCTGGGATGACGTTATGTGCGTGCGCCGGCGGCTGGGTGACGTTGGACGTGGTTGCGCAATGACGTGCGCCTTGGTCGCGTGCGTGCGCGGTCGTGCCACCTGGCCGGGGGACTGGAGAGGAAGCCATAAGCCCCTATCCACACCATGGACACCATGGACAGATGGGGCTGCTGGTCCAGATCCAGTTTAGGTCTGGCCGGACCTTTTGATGGTGTGGTATATTAGGCTGCATACCATGGACGGGCAGCTGGCATACACCATCCGGAAGTCTGCCCATACACAGCAGTGTAACAGACACAGGAGTTTGTGTCCTATTGGACTATTGGTGGCCACTTATGCTATCTCTTCTCCCTGTGTGGGACAGGTTTGCTACTGGTCCCACATTTGTTATACTATACTATTTTTTGATGGCCTTTGCCATCACGTTTTAGCTCATACATATATGTATATGTGCAGTATCTCACAAAAGTGAGTATACCCCTCACATTTTTGTAAATATTTTATTATATTTTTTCATGTGACAACGCTGAAGAAATGACACTTTGCTACAATGTAAAGTAGTGAGTGTACAGCTTGTATAACAGTGTAAATTTTCTGTCCCCTGAAAATAGCTCAACACACAACCATTAATATTTAAACCACTGGCAACAAAAGTGAGTACACCCCTAAGTGAAAATGTCCAAATTGGGTCCAAAGTGTCAATATTTTGTGTGGCCACCATTATTTTCCAGCACTGCCTTAACCCTCTTGGGCATGGAGTTCACCAGAGCTTCACAGATTGCCAGTGGAGTCCTCTTCCACTCCTCCATGACAAGATCACAGAGCTGGTGGATGTTAGAGACCTTGTGCTCCCCCACCTTTCATTTGAGGATGCCCCACAGATGCTCAATAGGGTTTAGGTCTGGAGACATGCCTTGCCAGTCCATTACCTTTACCCTCAGCTTCTTTAGCAAGGCAGTGGTTGTCTTGGAGGTGTGTTTGGGGTCGTTATCATGTTGGAATACTGCCCTGTGGCCCAGTTTCTGAAGTTTCTGAAGGGAGGGGATCATGCTCTGCTTCAGTATGTCACAGTACATGTTGGCATTCATGGTTCCCTCAATGAGCTGTAACTTCCCCGTGGTGGCAGCACTCATGCAGCCCCAGACCATGACACTCCCACCACAATGCTTGACTGTAGGCAAGATACACTTGTCTTTGTGCTCCTCACCTGGTTGCCACTACACATGCTTGACACCATCTGAACCAAATAAGTTTATCCTGGTCTCATCAGACCACAGGGCATGGTTCCAGTAATCCATATCCTTAGTCTGCTTGTCTTCAGCAAACTGTTTGCAGGCTTTCTTGTGCATCGTCTATAGAAGTGGCTTCCTTCTGGGACAACAACCATGCAGACCAATTTGATGCAGTTTGCGGCGTATGGTCTAAGCACTGACAGGCTGACCCCCCACCCTTGCAACTTCAGCAACAATGCTGGCAGCACTCATACGTCTATTTCCCAAAGACAACCTCTGGCTATGATGCTGAGCACATGCACTCAACCTCTTTGGTCTACCATGGCAAGGTCTGTTCTGGCTGGAAACTGTCCTGTTAAACCACTGTACGAGTCACATGACAGGGAAAATGGCTAATTGGGCCTAAATTGAACATTTTCAGTTAGGGGTGTACTCACTTTTGTTGCCAGCAGTTTAGACATTAATGGCTGTGTGTTGAGTTATTTTGAGGGGACAGCAAATGTACACTGTTATACAAGCTGTACACTCACTACTTTACATTCTAGCAAAGTGTAATTTCTTCAGTGTTGTCACATGAAAAGATATAAAATATTTACAAAAATGTGAGGGGTGTACTCACTTTTGTGAGATACTGTATACATGTATACATGAGTGTATGTATTCCTGTGTCCTTCATAGTTGAACTCTATACTCTATACATAGATTGCTGCAGGATCGACCGGTCCTTGTGATCAGTCTGTCACATTTTTTGGACGGCAGGCCTATGCTCCGGGGGCCGCTGAATCCCCTTACTCTAACTGCTGTTGGCTGGTTGGTACGTTGGTGGTATAGTCACTCTGTAGACCTACTCTCATTCACAAGGGTAAGCATCCCAGTCTCATTTGGTAACACCTATGCATGCACATATATTTTATCCCCTGTATTTTTGAATACTTGTTTGCTCACATGTTTATATACAGATGTATGCTACATTTAGATGGCATGTACTATATTTACTTATATTTATGTATTTTGGAATAATGCACTACTGTTGTTGTTTTAGAACTGTTTTCTGCAATGCTCAACTTCCCCTGAAGAAGAAAATTGACAAATCTCTTTTCGAAACCTGGCCCTTAATCAGAGGCCCCTTTTGTAATCGGTATAAGTATTGCATTGTGGTGTTTCCATGTATGAGCAGTGCACTTGGTTTTATATATTTTTTCAGTTTTTACTGAATATTTTAAGCACATTAAAATAAAATGTTGTACTTTTATACACTTGACTACTTTATCTTGATTGAACTTTCACCCATAAAATCCCTTGGGGCTGCCTCCATAGTATTTTGCATTATTATGGGATGTGGTGTATAGTTCTTTCTTCTTTTTGATTAGTGTCTGGGTTTCCATTCAATTATCATTGTTTTCTTTTTGTCGTCACTTTCATTGGATCTGAATCTGAGGGTGATAATGAATGTAAGCTACCTCCCTAGCACAACCCAAGTTGGAACATTGGTCCAGTAATGGAAATGTACCCTTGACAGATCTGTAACACAGCCATCCACCTGGCTAGCTATTTGTGCCTGGCACCTACATAAATACTGCAGTGCAAATCAAGTAAGTGAGTGAATGTTTTGACTGGAAGGTGGGACGTGGCTTTTGAGTGCTGTGGATGTTGTTGGATTCTCTGTTGTGGGGGTAGTTTATGCTGGGGGGGTTTTGTCAAAGAGATTGTTGTGCTTGTAGGCGGGGATGTTCATGCTGGGTACAATGTTTCAGCTGCTGGAGGAGAATTTTTGTTTAGGGGGCAACTTTTGGTGGTGATAGAGGTTTTCAGTGGGGGGAATTTTTATTTAGGGAGTTTTCTTTAGGGGGAAGGGGGGATTTGCTTAAAAGTGGGAAATTATTTCTGAAGGGGTTTTGCTTGGGAGGGGGGCTATCTGTGCTTGCCTCCATACTCCGTATGATGTTCTATATCAGTGGTTCACAACTCCTGTCCTCAGGACACACTAACAGGCCAGGTTTGCGAGATAACTGAAATACATAACAGGTGATATAATTTGCTGCTCAGTGATTGCAGCATTCTAGTCTGCATTGCCCCAAGGTAATACTTAAAATATGGCCTGTTAGTGGGTCCTGAGGACTATATGTTTCATACTTATGGCTGTTGTACACTTTAAGCTACCTACTAGTATATCGCTGCATGTTAACCGGTTCCCGACCGGCTCGCGTACATTTACTGCTGCAAGGTGGCAGCACTGCAGAGATCGCTGTCTATAAATGGCGATCCGCGCACGCGGAGCTAGGGGGTGAGCCCGTGCCGCTGCCAACGCACTCTCGTGCCTGGCGAAAGCTCATTGAGTGGGGTCGCGGCTCGATGTCTGCCGGCGACCTACAATCGCCTGTGACAGAGCCAGAACGGGGAACCACTGATGTAAACAAGGCGGTTTCCTGTTCTGTTAGGGGGGCATGACAGATCTACTGATCCCTGTACTTGAGATCAGTTAGTTATGTCATGTCACTAGCAGCCCAACCCCCCATACAGTTAGAAGACACTCAGGCAACACAGTTAACCCCTAGATCTCCCCCTGCAGGTCACTGCCAATGACATTTATACAGTGGCTATTTAAATTTCTGATCGCTGTATAAATGTTATTGATCCCAAAAAAAGTGTCAAAAATGTCCGACATGTACGCCGCAACATCACAGTCCCAAAAAAATCGCAGATCGCTGCCTACTAGTAAAAAAAAAAAAAAAGAAAGCCCCATTAATGAATTCTCATCGTTCGTAAACGGAGAAAACTTTTGCGCATGCTAATCAATATACGCCGATTGCGATTTTCTTTACCAAAAATATGAGGAAGAATGTATAGCAGCCAAAACCGATGAATAACTTTGTTTTTTTATATACTTTCTTTGGATATGTATTTTAGCAAAAAGTAAGAAATATTGTTATTCTTGCAAAAGTCACTTTTTTTTTGTTTATAGCGGTAATCAATAATGATGCAGAGGTAATCAAATACCATCAAAAGAAAGCTCTATTTGTGGGAAAAAAAGGACGTCAATTTTGTTTGGGTACAGCGTTGCCCGACCGCGCAATTGTCAGTTAAAGTGACACAGTGCCGAATCGCAAAAAGTGCTCTGGTCATTAAGGGGGTAAATCCTTCCGGGGCTGAAGTGGTTAAATAATCCTAGCTCATGCACATAGTACATTACACTCTCCTGGCCCCTGTGCTCTGTACATTACATGCTCCTGTCCCCTATACTCTATATGTTACATACTCCTGACCCCTGCACATGGTACATTGCACATTTTGAGCCCTCCAACCTGTATGTTAATACTCCCGCCCCCTGTGCTCCGTATGCTGGTCTATGTGTTACATACTATTGACTCCTGCACTCTGTGCATTACACACTCCTGACCTCTGCACTCTGTACATTATATGCTATTGACTCGTGATACTTGCCTCTCGTTGACTTAAATGCAATTTTCCTCAAAATTTGCATTTTAGATCACTTTGCAGGACTCTTTCGCCCATCAGTAGTCCTTACGTATGTTCAACAGCATCAAGTACTCCACATATCACAAATTACCTACAGCTCAGTACTTAAAGTTCTGTGTGCCATCATGCACAATGTGTTTTAAAAGTCCTAAAAATACTTTAGAGAGAAGATAAGGATTATATTGTTGTAAGGGAGGGTGCCCACATCCCTATTCTAATGCAAATAGACACAACCCTCTGTGTGGGATTTTTTTTTTAGCTTTATTGATACATGTTAATCACTTCAGCCCCGGAAGGATTTCCCACTTTAGGACCAGAGCACTTTTTACAGTTTGGCACTGTGCTGCTTTAACTGGTAATTGTGCAGTCATGCACTGCTGTACCCAAACTAAATTTGCGTCCTTTTTTCCAACAAATAGAGCTTTCTTTTGGTGGTATTTGATCACCTCTGTGCTTTTTATTTTTTGAAAAAAGAATAAAAATTAAAAAATATATATATATATTTTCTACTTTTTGTTATTAGAAAAATACAATAAACTAAATTTTACCAAAATGCATTCACCACATGTCTCAGGTAAAAAAAAAGTCAATTAGCGTATATTTATTGGTTTGCGCAAAAGTTATAACTTCTACAAACTAGGGTACATTTTCTGGAATTTAAGCAGCTATTATTTTATGACTGACAATCTCATTTCCTGAGGTGCTATAATGGAAGGGCAGTACAACCCCCCCCCCCCAATTGACCCCATTTTGGAAAGTAGACACCCCAAGGAATTAGCTGAGAGGCATGTTGAGCCCATTGAATATTTTATTTTTTTGTCACAAGTGATTGAAAAATGACAAAAAAAAAA
>BLSH010107256.1:41728-57884 GCA_018402905.1 Glandirana rugosa
ACATGGGATCAAACATCTTCAATATTGAAAACGCGTTTGGTTATAGTCAATAAGCGTATATTTATTGGTTTGCGCAAAAGTTATAGCGTCTACAAACTAGGGTACATTTTCTGGAATTTACGCAGCTTTTATTTTGAGACTGCCTACCTTATTTTCTGAGGTTCTATAATGGAAGGGCAGTACAACTCCCCCCCCCCCAAATGACCCAGTTTTGGAAAGTAGACACCCCAAGGAATTTGCTGAGAGGCATGTTGAGCCCATTGAATATTTTATTTTTTTGTCACAAGTGATTGAAAAATGACAAAAAAAAAAAATTACACAAAGTTGTCACTGAAATGATATATTGCTCACATAAGCCATGGGTATATGTGGAATTACACCCCAAAATACATTCTGCTGCTTCTCCTGAATACGGGGATACCACATGTGTGAGACTTTTTGGCAGTCTAGCCGCGTACAGGACCCTGAAAACCAATCTCTGCCTTCAGGATTTCTAAGGGTGAAAATTTATCCCTTCACTCCACACTACCTATCACAGTTTTGGAGGCCATGAAATGCCCAGATACGACAAACCCCCCCCCCCCAAATTACCCCATTTTGGAAATAAGACACCGCAAGCTATTTGCTGAGAGGCATGTTGAGTCCATGGAATATTTTATGTTTTGCCACAAGTTTTGGGGAAATGACAATTTTTTTTTTTTTCACAAAGTTGTCACTAAATGATATGTTGCTCGAACATGCCATGGGTATATGTGAAATTACACCAAAATACATTCTGCTGCTTCTTCTGAATACAGGGATGTCACATATGTGAGACTTTTTGGCGGTCTAGCCGTGTACAGGACCCTGAAAACTAAGCACCGCCTTCAGGCTTTCTAAGGGCGTAACATGGTGATTTTACTCTTCACTACCTATGCACAGGAATGGCCAGATAGCACAAAATCCCAGCAAATTACCCCATTTTGGAAAGTAGACACTCCAAGCTATGTGCTGAGAGGCACGTTGAGTATTTTGCAGATCTTGTTTTTTTTTTGTCACAAAGTTTTTAAATTTGAAAAAAGAAAAAAAAAAGGAAAATTTTAACATACTTACCATAATTTTCCTTTCCTGGTGCCTATCCATGGCAGCATACCTGTTATAGGCTCCGCTCTTAACTCCCCCCCTCAGGACAGGGAATATTATAAATTTAAAAGGTAAAGCCCACCCCCAACTATTCTCCATACATAGAATACCGTGGGAGGGAGTGCATAATACCATGGATAGGCACCAGGAAAGGAAAATTACGGTAAGTATGATACAATTTTCCGCTTTCCTGGTGCCTCCATGGCAGCATACCTGTGATAAATAACTAGCTGAAACAGGGTGGGTAATGCTCAAAAGCAAAATGTTTTAATTAGAAAGAGCCAAGGCTGATTCAATTGTCCGCTTCCCAAAACCTACCGAAGTGAGAGCTCCTGGATCGACCCTGTAGTGCCATAGAAATGTGTTTTGCGAAGACCACGTGGCTGCTCTGCAAATTGTTTCCACCGAGACATTAGCTCTTGCCGCCCAGGATGTAGAAATTGCCCTGGTTGAATGTGCTTTGACCGCTGGTGGATCCAGACCTCTCGCCCTGTACTCTTTCTGGACCAACTTGCAAATTCATTAAGCAATGGTTTTGGAGGAAACTTCTTTCCCTCTGTTTCTTCCCCAAGGGACTATAAATAACTTGGCAGAGTTCCTGAGAGAGGCTGTAGCCTGAAAGTAGACCCTTAAGACAGTAGAGGTGTCCAGTTCATGCAGGGAACCTGAGTCCGGGTCTGAAAAGACAGGCAGAGACTATGGTTCTGAAAGGGACTGAGAGGAAGCTTTGGGAACAAATCCTCTTACTGTTCGCAGCTCTACTCTATCTGGGAAGAAGAAAATGTGCTCGTCTGTGGCCCCTAAGGTCTGTAATTCTGAGGCTCTCCTGCCTGATGTTATGGCAATTAAGAACACAGTTTTGAGAGTCAGATTCCACAGAGAAGCTGCATCAGTTGGAGCAAAATGATCCAAGGATAAAACTTCAAGCATGAGGGGCAGATCCCAAGCTTGAAAACTCTTGTAAGTGGCCACAATTTCTTTACTGTTTTGAAGAATTTAACCACCAGAGCTTCTTCCGACCATCTTTTATCTGTAGCTGCTGATATTGCTGCAACCTGGACTTTTTTTTTCAATAAATTTTATTGAGGCATTGTGTGACAAATATACATTTGACAGATAAATGAGTGCAATAAACAACACGCCCATTTCAACATTACAAGAATAATACATAGGGATATAAGTCCCTGAAAAGCTATTTCTCAGTGTGGTATATAAGGAAGGATTGCACCTGAGTGTGTATAAACATAACCGAGTATAACCAATAAGAACAGGAGGGGAAAGGAGGGGGTGAAGGTAATGGGGGGGGGGGGGGGCTATCCGCTGGAAAAGGAAATGGAAGGGGGGCGTCCATCCTCAGCATCCTAGTGACGTCTCTGCAGACTGACGTGGATGGGGAGGAGGGGGTCCGCTTTGGTAAAGCATGGGGGGATAAGAGAACTAGGGTTAGAATTGCACCCAAGTGGGGAGGATAGTCGGATGGATCTTGTGAGGCAGCTTGAGACCTACTCCTCATCATTGCTCTGAGATGATAATAGGAAAAGGATTTTATTTTTTTATTTAATTGTCTTTATTGAGTTTAAGAAGTATACAGACAACAGTAATAGAGAGAAAAGGATCAGGGGGGAGGGGGAAAGTGGGGGGGGGGTACACCACACATATTCCATTAGACTGTGATGATGGCATGCAGCGTAAAAGCATAGTTAGTCACAGTTACAGTTACAATAGGACAGTAAACAGTTCAACGGTATAACATGTCAACAGTGTAACAAATCAGCCAACCAAGTGGTAAAGAGTGGACCAAGGTGACCAGAGGCTGTCAAATTTTGTTCTTTTCAGGGCGTTAACCGTGAGCATGCGCTCGAAGGTATAGTTTTGGTTGGTGAGAAGTATAAGTTCGGAGAGAAGGGGAGCTTCTGGTGATTTCCATAGCCTAACGATAGCCGTTCTGGCGGCCAGTAGTATGTGAGTGACGGTGGGCCTGAGAGGGGGAGGGATGCTCTCTATGTTCAGGTTTAGAGTAGCTAGGCCTGGATTGTTGGGGATGTTTAGTGAGGTAACCTTCTTGATGAGGTTGAAGACTTCTGTCCAGAAGGAGTTTAAAGTAGGGCAATCCCAGAGGATGTGTAGGAGGTTGCCTACTTTACCACAGTTGCGCCAACACATGGGGGATTTGTCTGGGGCGAAGGTGGATATCCTGGCTGGTGTGTAGTACAGCGTAGAGATATCTTCAGCATTAGTTCCCAATGAGCAGTACAGTGTGAGAATTTCTCGGTAGAGAGGATGGCTATTTGCCATTCGCGTGCTGAGTATGTCTTATTTAGGTCCTCTTCCCATCTGATTATGTGAGTGTCTTTGGTGAAGGAAAGCTTATCCTGTAACAAATTTTAAAAGAGGGAGGTGCAACTTGGGTTGGAGTTGGAGGAGTTCAAAAATTCCCATGCTTTTTGGGGATCTGGATGGTGGGGATAGGGTGTTTTGAGAGGAAGTGTTGGATGTGCATGTAATCAAACCTTGCTTCCCACGTTTTTACAGAGGGGTCATCATAGAATTTCTGTATCTTGTCTAGGCCTTGCGTCTCAAAATGATGGAGGTTCAGGAAAGGAATAGTGGCCTTGAGGATCTGCGTGTTGAGGGGGGGTGTGTATTTGAATAGAGTCATGCTGGGATCTAAGTAAGTGTCTCCACGCTTTAATGGAGTCTGCTATAGTATAGGGGAGTTTGGACAGATTCCAAGGTAACCAGGAGTCTCTAATTAGGAGAGACACAAGGTCCTGCATGGGAGAGAGTCTTTTCAATATCAACCTACATGGGGGGGTCTAAACTTCGGAACCAGTATTTTAGTTGGGCTAGTTTTAGTAGCCCAGTAATAGTCTGTGATATGGATATTGCCCAGGCCCCTACTCTTTTGTGTTTGAGCAATATTCTTAGTGGGCATCTGGGTTTTTTTGTTGGTCCATATGAAGGAGGATAATAAGGATGATAGTTTGTCTAGGTGCCAGTGAGGGATAGGGATGGGGAGTGTCCTGAATATGCATAGGATTTGAGGGATGATTACCATTTTGAGGGCTGCGGATCTCCCAGTCCAGGAGAGGTCACAATTTCGTAAATGCTGAAGTTGTGGTTTTAGTTTATCTATAAGGGTGCATAGATTGGCTTCAATTAGGGAGGGGAGTGTGGGTGCAATGACAATGCCCAAGTATGGGATAGATAGGCTGGTCCACTTGTATGGGAACAGGTTTTGCAACTTGGATCTTAGTTGGGGTGGCAAGTGTAGGTCTAGGATAAGGGACTTGTCAAAGTTGACTTTATAGTAGGACGTGTGAGAAAAGTCTAGAAGGATTTGGTGAGCTTGTGGAAGTGAAGAGAGGGGGTTGGTGAGGATCAGGATGATATCATCCGCAAAGAGGTTTATGGAGTGTTTTGTGTGGCCAATTGTGAGTCCAGAGATGAGGGGGTCTGATCGAATCTTTTCTGCCAATGGCTCAATTTTGAGGTTGAAAATTGTGGGTGAGAGAGGGCATCCTTGGCGTGTGCCATTGGATATAGTACATTTTTTCGATAGGAAACCTGAGGCAAGTACTTAGGCAGATGGCTTGGAATAGAGAGCAAGAATGGCTTGAAGGATTGGACCTTGTAAACCAAATTTTTTGAGTACACATATATACTGCCAGTGGACCCTGTTGAACGCCTTCTCTGCGTCTGTAGACAAGATAAGAGAAGGCGTTTGAACAGAGCCAATTTGATAAATAACATTAAGGACGCGTCTGGTTATGTCCGAGGGTTGCCTGCCCCTCACAAACCCCATCTGGTCTCTGCTTAGCGTAAGAGGGAGAAACGTGGCAAGTCGGTGTGCAAGAAGCTTGGCAAAGATTTTGACATAGGTATTAAGTAAAGAGATAGGCCTGAAGTTTGCCGGGGTGGTGGGATCTTTGCCTGGCTTGGGAATTGTTACAACATAGGCTTTAAGCATGTCCTCAGGGAATTCAGATGCCGAGGCTGCTTGGTTGAAAATTTGGAGGAGATAGGGGGAGAGGGGTGCACTGAATGTCTTGTAGTAATCATTGGTTAGGCCATCTGGGCCAGGGGCTTTGTTTAGCTCTTGGAGGTCAAAGGGGGTGTTCAGTTGGTCTATGTGGGGCTGGGAGAGAGTGGGTAGATTTATTTTTTCAAGGAAGGAGAGGATGACTGAATTGGTAGGTTGTGGGGTATCTCCATCCTCCTTGAGGTTGTAAAGGGAGCTATAGAAGTCCGCAAATTGATCTGCTATTGCCTGGGGGTTCATAATTTTTTGTTTCGAGGTGGGGTGGAATAGATGTGAAATTTTGGTTTTAGAGCAGGCCGTTTTTATTCTGCATGCTAAGATTTTCCCGGCTCTGTTAGCCGATGAGTAAAAGGTTAGTTTTAACCGCCTCAGGTGGCCCTCATATTGGTTTAGGAGAAGGGTTCTCAATTCTTCTCTGAGCTCCCATATGCTTTCTGCTGTCTTGGTGTTGAACTGCGTTTTGTTAGTTGCTTCTAATTTGTGAATGTCTGCAGTTAGTGTTTTGACCCGAGAGTTGTGGCTCCTCTTTACCCTCGCACCCTGTTGAATGAGAACCCCTCTGATGACATCTTTATGAGCCTGCCACAAAGTGAAGGGGTCTGAGACCGATCTTTCGTTGGATTCAAAGAAGGAGGACAATTGTTGGGCAATGATTTGGGATGACTGGGGGTTTTGAAGAAGGGATGTGTTGCATCGCCAGATGGGGGTTGCGAGAGGGGGGCCACCCTCTACTATTGATAGGGAGACAGCTACGTGGTCCGACCAAAGTATGTCATGGATAGTGGAGTTGGAGACTTTCTGAAGAAGCCATTGGTCAGTAAAAAACATATCAATCCTTGACTATGTATGATGTCTAGGAAAGAAGTAGGAGTAGCCTTTTTCACTGGAGTGCCTACATCTCCAGACATCATACAACTGTTCTTTGTAGAGTAAGGTACATACTTGAGGCTTCCGGGCCAGAGTTGTAGAGGTTGTGTCCATGTGGGGTTCTGAGGTCGTGTTGAAGTCCCCACAGATTAACAGATTACCGTACTTTTTTGGGGTGATTTTTTTAGGACTCCTGCAATAAAACGGAGTTGGTTGCGGTTCGGGACATAGATCATGGCCAAGGTGTAGGGAAGTGAATTGATATCACATGTGAGAATTATGAAGTGACCGTCTGGGTTGATGAGCGAGTCTTTGAGCTGGAATGTGACACTAAAACCCCTCTCTTTTTTTTGGTGGGCACAAGAGAGAAAGATATGTGGGTAGTGTTTGTTGGCAATTTTGGGTATTTGGGAGGACTGGAAGTGTGTCTCCTGGATGCAGAGAACGTCTGCTTGGAGCGAAAGGGCTTGCGTCCACATAGAATGTCTTTTTGCCGGGTGGTTCAACCCTTTGACATTTAGGGAGTCGTGGTCAGTGTAGAGCATATATGTCAGTAGTAGTGAGACACTTACTTCAGGGAGGGTCGTTGAGAAGTCCAAGCGGTCGGCTCTTAGGATCTTGGAGCAGGTTTTCAATGCTGGCTGTACGACTGATGCCAGTGCATCTGGTGAGTAGGGCTTATCCTGGGGTGAGCATCCAAATCCTTTGGGTTGCTGTAGTGTACCAAGGGGGTAGAGAGAGGGAAGAGAGTAAAAGAGAACAACATAACTAGTGAGCAAAACAAATAGACTTAAACATGAGCCTCGTAGGGGGTGGGGGTCGCATCGCATTGTGCGAAAAGCTTGTTGTTGTGAGTGTCGGCAGGACCTTTGTGAGGGTCTGGCTGAAGGGCTCTCCAGGAGTATACCCCACTGGCATAGGAGTGCGAGGCCCTCATCGAGTGTAGTTACGGTGTTGGTTGAACCGTTATGGGAGATAACCAGGTGGGCTGGGTGCCTCCATTTGTGTATGATTTGGTGGTTGAGCAAGGCTTTAGTTATAGTGGCGAGATTACGTTTTCTTTGAAGCCGTGTCTGGAGAGGTCTGGCAAGATGAGAGTCGAGGCGAAGTGGGGCGGTCGGTTATCAGGATTGCGGGAAGCAGCCAGGATTAGTTCCTTGGCTTTGTAGAAATGCAATCTGAGGACCACATCCTTGGTTGCTTCATCTGGAACAAAGGAAGGCTTTGGGACCCTATGTATCCTATCAATGGTAAGCTCCAGGGAAGTCAGGGAGGGAACCAGGGCAGAGAAGAAGTCCTGTGCGTGCTGGAGGAGTTGGGATGGTTGGATGGTCTCTGGGACCCCCCTTAGCTTCAGGTTGTTCCTCCTGGCTCTGTCCTCTAAATCTGCTAATTTGTTCTTTATCCAATCAATGTCTTCTGATCAGCAGCTTGTTCTCCCATGTATTGTTCCACATAGTCTACTCTGCTGCCTAAATCACTGATGTCAGCCTGGCATTTATGTAACGAACTTAGTATGTCCCTCTGGATAGAAGATTTAAGGGATGATAGCATGTCTTTCAGGAGGACATCTGATAAGGACTGCCCCATGGTAGGGTATTAGTGAAGGGGTCTGGGGAGACATTGCGTGTGCTTCCCTGTTGCAGCCTAGCCGCACTCACCTCCATGTGGTAGGACTCGGGCGTCTCCTCCGGTGAGAACGTTCTCTGCTTCGACTTCGCCGGGGTGGTCAGGGTGGATGCAGCAGATGAGCGGGGTCTGGTCAGGAGCTGTGCTGCCTGTGCCAACAGTCTGTGTTGGGCATCTGAGATAATGCCCACTCCAGTCACTGCACCCAGTACTGCAGCCTCCATCCGGCTGCCATCTTGCCTATCAGGCCTAGGCTGTGAGGGAAGGAAGCCGGTCAGTCTGCACGGCTGTAGCGATGGCTCCTTCCTCCTTCTCCCCATGGTAGATGCAGGGGGTGATCCGGCTTGCGTGGCGCTGAATGCGGCGAGTGTGGAGCGGAGAGGGTCACTGCCTGCCTGTCTTTCTCCTGGCTGTGCGGCGGAGCTCCGTCACTAAGCAGCCATCTCGGAGCCCGCTAGCCATGCCCTCCAGGAAAAGGATTTTATACCCCTAGGTATATGAGTTAGGGTAGTAGCAGTAGCTGATGGTGGTGGTATAGAGTTCCAAGCTTTTAGGAGGGGCGAGTTAATGCCTTTAACAGTCATATAGATCCTTGAGTGTGTCGTAGTAAGGGAGTGGGCATTTTAGAAGTGAGTCTGCTTCCCCTGGGGATAGAGTTTTGGAGATGAAAGGTTGCCATTTCTTGTAGAATTTCTTACTGGAAGAAGTGTGGGAGATGTCCATTGACAGCCTTTCCTTATATAACAATGATAGGAGGTCCTTTTTGATTTGGATAATTGAGGGCTTGGATGGGGGCACCCAATTTTTTTAAATATATTTCTCCTGACCACCAACAAAGTATGCAATATCCAGGCTCTTTGGACAGACTATGTTCCTTGGCCAGGAATAAGAGCGGAGGGGTCCCAGAACCCAAATAGCAGTAATAGTGGATCTTTCGGTAACTGTAGAGTGGTAATGTCCTTGATATAAGACAGCGCCTGGTCCCAGAGATTGGAGATAAGGGGGCAGTTCCAGAAGCGGTGGGCCAATGTCGGCCGAGGCTGGCAGCAGAGTGGACAAGAGGCACTCTTGGGGTTAGCTTTGTCTTCCAAGTATGGAAAATAGGCTCTATGCACGATTTTCAGTTGGGTTTCTCTCCACTGCTCACTGGTAGGGAGGCGTAAAACAGTGTTGTATCCCTCAAGAATTTTATCCGCAGCATTCTCCCTGGGAAAATCTTTGGACCAGTTTGACTTTCTGGAAGTGGCTTGGGGTGTGCAGGCATTTAGACGCAGTGGTTTGTATATTTCTGAAATTGAGTATGATTTCTTGCTGATCAGATTTTCAATAAAGGAAGCTTTGAATCTGTTGGGGCCTACAGAGCCAGTGGATTGTAGGAAACTGATACATTGATTATGATAGTGTAGATGGGATTGTGGTAAGGTGTAATTCCGGGCAATCATCTGGAAGGGAAGAGGGATGCCTTTTGATGGGTCACACAGCACTGCAAAGGTGTCTATTTCTTGTTATTTCCTTGTTGGAAGGCTTTGTGCTCAATTCCCGGAGGAAAGTCAGGGTGACCCTGGATGGGCAGGTGGCTGGAGATGGAGGGCGATAGTGATAGGAGTCTCTCTCCATGCAATGGAGGTGTCCATGAGAAGGAGGTTATGCTGGATGGAGGGGGACAGAGATTTCCACCACGTGTGTAGTAGAGCCGCTAGTGAATAAGGGTGGACCATTTTCGATTCAAGTTCATAGTTGGAGTATTTGGAGGCCTCCGTTATCCAGTCTAGGCCAATCCTCATCAGACAGGCCAGGTTGTACAGTCTTATATTGGGCAGATTTGTGCCTCCTTTGCTCCTGGGGAGGTGCACTTTTTTCAAGGTTATTCGGGCCCTTTTCTTTTGCCAAATGAATTGGGTAAATATACTCTTTAGAACATTGACGTCTTTGTGGTTCAGTAGTAATGGTATCCTTTGTAAGGGATACAAAAGTCTGGCAAAGCTGACCATTTTGATCAAGTGGCACCTCCCCAAGAGCGAGAGTGGAAGACCCATCCAGCTGGTCAATTGATTTTGTCAAAGAGGGGTGGGAAAGTCAGGGAATAAAGGGATGCCGGTGATTTCCCAATTTTGATTCCTAGATAAGAAATGTAAGATTTAGCTATAAGAAAGGGTGAATCATTTAGGGTATTTGTTGGGGCCTAATAGTAGCACGTCACTTTTGCCATAATTAATTCAGAGGCCTGAGCAGGCTTTGAAAGTGTCGAAGACCTCTTTGACAGTTTGAATATCCACGGATGGATGTGCTGAAAATATTAGCACATCATCCACGAACAGAAGAGATCTAAGTTCCTCTGAACCTATCTGAATGCCATGAAGGGGGGCATTTTGAATTAGATGTCCCGACAGGGGTTCTATGGCCAAGTTAAACAGCAGGGGTGAGAGTGGGCATCCCTGTCTGGTCCCTTTGAAAAGTCTGAATTCCTTACTTATCTGACCCACAGCAACCAGTTTAGCAGAAGGGAGGGCGTACATTTGTTGTATGAAATGAAGGAAGGGGCCTCTGAAATCCATCCTGGCCAGCACCATTCAAAGTTGACATTGTCAAAGGTCTTTTCCGCGTCCAATGTGATGATGGCTCTTTCCGACTGCGGATTCTTCATAGCCTCCTCTAGAATCACCATCACTTTGCGGATGTTCAGGGACGCGGTCCGGCCCTTGTCAAAGCCCGACTCTGCGAGTCTATTGGCCACGATTTTCAAAAGGATTTTTGCATCTAAGTTTAATAGGGAGATGGGGCGGTAGGAACCAGGTTCTAGGGGATCTTTTCCTTTTTTCTCAAGTAATTTTATAATTGCCTGGGTGCTCGTTTGAGGATATTTACCACCTGACCAGATGCCCATGTAGGCCTTTACCACGATTGGACTCAGGGGGTCTTTCAGGGCCTTGTAGAAGTCCCCTGTGAGTCCATCAGGGCCAGGTGCTTTGGCTGAGGGGATGTTATGGATCGTATTTTGGACTTCCTGGATGGTGATTGGGGCGTTTAACAATGACAACTGGTCTGGAGGTATCTTGGATAATTTGAGGGCATCTAGAAATTGATGCACTTTGGTTAGGGGCATAAAGCCCACCCAAAGTTTCTTCATGTGGAAAAAATCCCTACATAGTAAGTGTGCTTCCATTTTAAGACACTGTAGGTGTCTTAAAACTTTGATTTGTTTGTTGGGGGAGCCGAGTCCCTTAACATTCCATGTCACCACTCTCATAAAGATAGAATTTGTGAGTGATATGAGTGGTGGTTACATAGTTTGTAAAAAAGTATTGGGGTATTTGCGACGTGGGTGGTCAATGAGTCAGCGATCGCATTTTTCTTAAGTAGGTAGGAGTGGGGGGGTACCCTTGTTTCATTGGTACTATGTTTACTATACGCTGCAATGGGTGGGAAAGGGGGAGGGAGGGGGCAAAAACATTCAACAAGAAATATAATACAATCGTGAACTCCTCTTTCTTCCTCATGGTGTCGCTGCTGTGAGACAGCTCCCGGGTGAGTCAATGACCCCTATTTGGCTTTAGCGATTATATTGGTAATTTACTAAGCCCGTGTTGAGGGGGATTACAGCCTTGAATTTAGGCCCAAGTTTCAATGAGGGGAAAAGGAGGCTGCAGGGTACCCATGTGGGAGGAAGAGCAATGTACAATACAAATAAAATATGCTATGTAAGCGCTTTGAAGAGTGAGGACCTAAAGGCCTGTGGTAATTTCCCAACCTGCTAAGTTCAGAGCAGGGTGGTATAAACATGAGATCCTGAGAGAAGTCTCAATAGCACAAATGAGCAATGGAGGGTGAAACTCTCATGCTATGAACTGTTGTGGGGTCAAACAGATAGTAACTGTATCAGGCAGTAGGGTACGGCCGCCCTCCCAACGTTTGACCCGACCGGATGAGGCTGTGCTGTGAGAGGTATCAGTCAGGTTGCTGGGTTGCGTGGGTCCCCCCTGATTGTTTGAATCATTTTGGTGAGTCCTTTCTTGGGCTCCTTAGTTCCAAAAAGCGGGCTGCCGAAATCTCCCTGTTCACAGCAGCTGCGTATGAGCTCGGCTGGAGGGTGCGTAGGAATCTTTCCGCCTCCTGCAGACTATGAAAAGAATGCTGTTCGCCTGAGGGCGATTTTAGACGCAGAATGGCTGGGAAGGCTAAAGTGAACTTGAGGTTATGCTTGAAAAGATCCAAGCACACTCCCTGAAAAGCTTTTCTTTTTTTTGCAACCTCTGCCGAGTAATCGGCAAAAATTAGGATTTTGTACCCCATCAATTACAAGAGATTTTAGTTGTCTGTATTTCTGCAGGATAGTTTTTATCAGCGTAGTTCAAATATTTCTCTATTATGGGTCTGGGGATCGGATTGTCAGAGGATGGGGGACCCAGACGGTGGGCACGCTCTACCAGGCAAGGTCCTGGGAGGCCCTAGGCCTTAGGTATTTTAGTAGCGCAAAAGTTGTTGAGAGCTTGTGTGTGCAGGGATTCTGGGACCCCCACAAAATGGAAGTTTGACCTTCTGGATCTATTTTCCAGATCTTCCAGCTTCTCCACTATTGCTTTGATCTGTCTATCCTGGGCCTGATCTGAATCTTGGGTTGGGTACAGTTCATCTTCTATATGGGAGATACCTTGTTCTGCCTCTGTGATTCTGGCCTTGTGCTCCTTCAGCTCTTTATGGATGAGCTGCATCCCTGCCTGAACAGCCTTTTCCACTGAGGCTGAAATGGTGGGGGCTAGGAGTGCAGCCACCGCCTGAGCAATGCTCTCTATATTGTGAGTGTTCTGAGGTGTTGCTGTGGTAGCGGTGCGCTCACTCACCTCCATCATTACATGTGGTGCGGCCTGATCTTCCTGCTCCACAGGGCGTTGTGTCTGGGCCATTCTGGCGCCCGTTTTGTCCAAGTACCGCTCCATGAAGGCGGCTGTGAGGGCGATCCAGGCTGCTGGGCGGCTTGTGCTGCTTTTATGTGCTGGTTTCTGGGTCACGCTGTGGGAGCTGGTGTAGCAGGCAGCTACTCCATAGGGCGCCGGAACCGGAAGTTGCAACCTGGACTTTAAGTGAGCTCAATCCAAGGTTCCAAGCCTGCCTCCAGGAAGTCCAATAAAGAGGAGACTGAAGGCTGAGTATCGTCAAAGCCCTTTCCTACTGCAAAGAGTCTGAACTTGTTCCATATTCTGGAGTATATATTGTTTGTGGAAAGCTTTCTGGCTTTGAGGAGCATAGAGATTACCACTGTTAAACACCCTAAGGATCGGAACCTCTGCCTCTCAAACTCCAGACTTGAAGGCTCAGACTGTAAGGGGCTTGATGCACAAATCTCCCTTGAGACAGAAGGCAAGGCATAAGTGGAATTTTGATCGGGTGTTGAATACTGAGGTGCATTGCCAGGGGAAACCAGGGCCGTCTTGGCCAGTAAGGTAGTATTGCTATTACTGAAACTGATATCCTCAGCAGCTTCAAAAGGAACTGCATGATCAGAGGCCGGGGAGGAAAGGCATATGCTGTTTTGAACAACCAAGGACTTGTCAAGGCATCCACCGCTTCCGCTTTTGGGTGAGGTAGGCGCGAGATGAACTTTGGTAACTTTGCGTTGGCCGCTGAGGCAAACGAGGTCTATATCCTGGAGACCCCATAGTTCCACTATCCAGCTGAACACTAGCGGGTGGAGACTCCACTCGTTGCCTTGAAAATTCCATGAGAGGTGATCTACGTTTAAGTGACCAGGTAAGTAGACTGCTTTGAGAAAATTCCATGAGAGGTGATCTACGTTCAAGTGACCTGTTAAGTAGACTGCTTTGAGATCTTGTATGTTCCTTTCTGTCAACAGCATAATGGGTTCTACCTCCCTCAACAGTGCGAGGCTGTGTGTCCCCCCTGGTGCTGGATATAGGCCACTGCTGCCCTGTTGTCCATCCGAAGCAACACTGCCTGGCCTTGAATCATAGGTGCTAAGGTTACTAATGCTTGAAAAGCTGCTCGAATCTCCAGAATGTTCAAGACTATTCCTGTTGTTGTGAAGCTCCATTTTCCTTGAATTGCGACGTGACCACAATGCACTCCCCAGCCTGTTGTGCTGGCGTCTGTGGTAATTATGGTCCATGAGGGATCTCACAGCTGGCACGGGTTCAAAAAGCATTTTCCTTTTGGTCCACCAAAGGAGACCCCTCCACACAGGAACTGTTAGAGAGATTAGCTGGGGCAGAGATCGTTTCCTCCATTGAGAGAGGAACCCCCGCTGAAAATACCTGAGGTGCCGATGAGCCCATGGAACCATTGGAATGAAAGTCGACATTGACCCTAACAGGCTCATGCACTCCGCCACCGTCAGGTGAGTATGGGATCTGATACGTGTCTTTTGTGAACAATATGTGCAACATTTTGAGGGGGAAGAGAGACTGTTCCCCTGGCAGTGTCAAATAGTGCCCCTAGATAAACCATCCTTGGAGTTGGTGTCAGAAGGCTCTTCTTTTGGTTCGTCAACCACCCGAATTCTGACAATGTGTTCAAAAGAATTTTCTTGTGATCTTCGAGCTGGATTGCATCGGAGGCTAGAAGCAGAATGTTGTCCAGGTAGTGGAAAACTCTCATTCCCCTTTCCCTCAGGGGAGCCAGGAGTGCTATAAGAACTTTGGTAAATACCCTCAGGGCAGTACAGAGGCCAAAGGGCAGGCTTTGAAATTGAAGATGTGTTTCGCCCACTGCTATTCTGAGGCATTTTTGGAAGTGAGGTAGAATGGGTATGTGCAGATACGCATCGCGAAGGTGGACCGATATCATCCAGTCTATCGGCTGCACTACTTGGACAATAGTTTGTAGTCACTCCATTTTGAAGCTTTCCAAATGAACGTAGAGGTTGAGCCTTTTCAGGTCCACCACCGGTCTCCATTCGCCATTCTTTTTTGGTACTAGGAATAGTCTTGAATAGAACCCTGTGAATCTTTCGGAGGGAGGGACCGATACTACTGCTTGTTGCACTTGAAGGGAGACTAGAAACTGTTGCATTATCTCTGCTTTCTGAGGAGCAGCTGGAATCTCCATAAGGATGAAGGACTCCTGAGGAGGAAGGTTTAAGAAGTCCCAAAAATGTATGAAATGGATCGTGGAGATTACCCAGGGATCCCTGCATCAGAGAAACCAGGTTTCCGAGAAATGTTTTAGCCTGGCTCCAACCGGAACACCCTGGGTTTGCCTTCCGTCAAAAAGACTTTGTAGTATCCTGAGGGTTGGGAAGACTCTTTTGCTTATGTGTCTTAAGGAAGGTTGCCTAGGTGCTTCTTCAGTTTCTCCTACTATCCCAATTTTGACGAATTTTGATGAGAACACTCTCGATCGCCTCAGTCTTCTATCCTGGGGTAACAAACCCGACTTTCCCCCGGTTACACATGAGATAGTTTTCTCGAGTTTGTCCCTGAAGAGAGCCTTCCCATCAAAGGGGATCTTACACCATGTCTGCTTTAATGCTGCATCCACTGCCGATGGCTTCAGCCACAAGGCCCATTTGGCCATTACTGCATGAAGCATCGCTATGGCCGAGTATCTCACAGTATCAATGTCTGCCTCTCCAATAAAGTCTGCTGAAAGCTTTAGTTCTTCAAGAGGCTTAATTGTATCCTCCTTAGGAACTTCCTGTCAGATGGCCGTCTCAATATTGTTTGTCCATATCCTTACAGACATTTGATGTTAGAGCGATTGCTGGTCTGCATGCTGCTCCCAAAGATTGATAAGCCCTCTTTAAATCGGAATTGATGCGTCTGTCAAAAGGGCCCTTGAACGATGTAGAGTCATCCATAGGCAAGGTCATATTTTTTGCCAGGCGGACCACAGCGGCCTCTACTACTGGGGAATTATCCAGTGTCACTGACTCTTCATCTGCTAAAGAGTATAGTTTGTTTAAGCGATTAAGTGAACACCTTTTGTCCATTTTTTTCCATTCATCCTCTATGAGGTTATTAAATTCCTCCATGAATGGAAAATCAGCAAGATATTTCCTTAAAAAAGGAAAATAGCTCTTTGCCTTTTTAGGAGGCTACTCTGCTTCTTCCCATCCTATTGCTTACTCGACAGCTAAGACAAACGGCTGGACCAACGTGAAGCTGAAACCTGAAGGTACTGTTTTATCAGAGGACTCTTCAGACAAGTCTTTATCAGGCGCTGGCCCAGCTGGAGGGGTAATTGCTGGAGCAGAAGGGCCGGCTGTAGAAGGCCCTGGGAGGACCGGGTCCTCCTCCTCCACCTGCATGAGTGGTGCTGGCTGCTGTGCCGGAATGGGGGTCATCAACTCCTAGATGGGGTCTTTGATGACCTTTTTAATCAAGTCCGTTACTTGCTCACTCTCTGTTTCCCGTTCAGCGGCATAGTCTCGGAAACAGTTTTTGCAGACTAGTTTACCTGCTAATGGAGTGGCTCCACCAGCCCAGCGTTTCCTGGAGGCCTCCTGCCTAGGGGGGGGGGGGGGGGGTGGAGTGCGATGTGTTT
>BLSH010107257.1:8738-22596 GCA_018402905.1 Glandirana rugosa
TCTGATTTCGCCCTTTCTCCAGACCGGTAAGATTTGGACCTTCTAAGGATATTCCGAGAATTTAGTCTTGTGTTCCGATTGGGGAGATTATAAGAGGAACTGTTTAACTTATTTCGGTTTAATCTTGACTTAAACCGAGAATGTTGGTCCCGTCTTTTCCGGTAAAGAACCAGGTTTTTGTTTACCATGGCCATATATAAACTGTTGTTTTACTCGAGCGAAGAACGGTCCTTCTATAGGGGGTCCTAGTCTTTGGAGTTAAAAGGGTTTTAATCTAGATTACCATTGGGGGGGAGGAGATTAGGTTAATTCCAGAATCCCCGAAAGGTTTTTATACATCTTTCCCCGGGCTGTATAAGTCCTCATAATATTTTTGGAAAGCCCCTAAGACCTTAATTGGATTAGAGGAGGGGGGGTTACCATTAGATCTAATTTTGGGAAAATTGAGGTTTCTGATCCTGGGGGATATCTTCCTGGCAAGAAGCGAGCTCATTTTGTTGTCAAATATATACCGGTACCATTTGTTTTTGGACCAAGAAATGGCCTTTTCTGCCCTGGTTGTAAGAGCCAAATTCAGTTCTAATTTGGCTTTATTCAATTTGTCAAGGAGAATATTAGAGGGGTTAGCCTTGTGTTCTGATTTAAGAGCCTTATAGGAATCTTCCAGGTTTAGAATGGCCAGACCTCTTTCCCGCTTTAGTCTAGAGGCTACTTGAATCAATTTCCCTCTCGAGAAGGATTTATGTGCGGCCCAAATAGTTTCCGCTGAGGAGGCATCCGTTACATTAAAGGTGAAAAATTCCTGAAGGCTTTTGTCTAATTCACTAGAAACGATGGGATCCGAAAGTAGGGACTCATTGAGTCTCCAGTGCAGTTTTGGGAAAAAGTGCGATTTGAGAAGGATTTGCATCGTTACTAGGGAATGGTCAGAGAGGACCGTGTCATATATGTGGGCATCTAAGACGGAAGGAAGTACATAGCCCGGAGTGAGTAAATGGTCAATCCTCGAGTAGGAATTATGAGGGCTAGAGAAATGCGTAAAATCCCTTTTGGATGGGTGTTTGTCCCTCCAAACATCAACTAAATTGTATGATTGAAGGAGCTTAGCTACTCTGAGGCTTTCTCTTGATGGGTGTAACAGTTGGCTACCACAGGGTTTGGATTTATCCAGGGATTGGTCAAAAGCTACGTTTGAGTCTCCCCCAACTATAATATTCCCCTCTAACAAAGGGAAAAGGGCATCTAACATTTTCTTAAAGAAGTTGTATTGACCTTTGTTTGGGGCGTAGTAAGATATGAGAGAGATCATTTGTTCGTCCAGTAAGCCTTTTACTAAAATGAATCTGCCCTCCAGGTCTTTCACTTCGGAAGTGCATTTAAAATTGCATTTTTTGGAGAAAAGGATCGCTACTCCTTTCGTTTTTGAATTGCAGCTAGCTAAAAAAGTTTGGGGGTAGTGGGAATGAAAAAATTTAGGGTTGTAACTAGAAGGGAAGTGGGTCTCCTGAAGTAAAATGATATCCAATTTCAAGGATTTGAAAAGATCTCCTATTTTTTTACGTTTAATGGGGGAGTTAAGACCTTGGACATTGTGGGTTGCGACCTTTAAAGGGCTTCTAGGGGGGGTCAGCCATCATTACCAGAATATCTAGGGGATGCAAGAGCTAGATGACTCACCCAAAGAAGATGGGACTTGAGGACCCCGTAACCTCGAGTAGTCTTGTTCTCCATAGTTGAAGCAACAGTCACCCTGAAAATGAGGAAAAGAAGAGAGAGGAAAAGGAAGAAGAGACAAGAGAAACAAACAAAAAACAAACTCATTTTAGCAAGCCTGTAAAGTGAGCTGATTGGCTCTAAAAAGAGCCATTTTCTCCTACAACGGAAGGAATGACCAAGGGGGGAGAAAATATAGAGCCCCAAGGGTAACCTTTGCAATTTATCCAAACGTCTGGTTATAATAACCAGACTGCCCGTCTCCGTTCTGTCTATAATGGACAGGAGGAGAGGGGCGGAGGTGCAGGGGAGCCATCGCCCGCCCAGAGGCCCTTAAAAACATTTGTAACGAATAAACAAAGACCAAACTTTAAACTTTGCTAAGGACAACTATGAAGAATTGTCTACCTCTCCCTTCCATGGGATGGGAAGGTGAGGAGCACATTCCAACTGAAACCCGTCCAAAGACTGTACTTAGTCCTTAAGTTCCTTGTGAAAAAGGAGGAATGTCCGAAGACTTTCGAGGAAAACCATCAAAGGGGGGTACCCCACTGTAAAGAGTGATGTCCAATTCTTCTGCAAGGGGGAAAACTTCACGGATCCGACCTTTAGGCTAGCAGTTATTGGGTGTAGGGATTAGAGAAGGTTTTGAGAAGTGAAACCCTTCACTGTCCTAGGCTTTATAACTGTGAAAGATGATCAGACATATATCCAGGGGAAATTGGGGGGGGAAGCAGTCTCCAGGTCACAGACCTTTCTTCCCAAGCAACAAACTTTAAAGTGGCCCTGAGGAGATAATGTTTAGACAAGAGGAACAGGGCTTAGCAAAAAGCCCACCGTACAATGATGAGGGGGAGTTCAGAAATTCAAGAGGTGGATATCCAAATGGCTAAAATTTAGAGGCTCTTTCAGGGAGGCCCATTTTCTTTAGCCCGTTTTGACTTTGCCTTTTTCCAAAGAGGAGTTCTAGGACTTGTTGGAGTTTGCCTCTTTGAAGAGCTGGGAAAGTTGGAGGTGTCCATTCTGGATTCTTGGGAAATCAGATTTAGATGAAAGAGAAGTTTCTCCCCCTCGTGAAGGGAGGAGAAAGCGTATTCCTTGCCCTTGAGGGAGAATTTAATGGCAAACGGGAAGGCCCATTTATATTTGATCTCCTTTTCGGACAAGATAGACAGAAGGGGTTTGAGTGCTCTTCGCTTTTGTATGGTTGAAGGAGCTAAATCAGCAAATATCTGGACCTGGTGCCCTTTGCACAGGATCTTGTCGGTGATTCAGGCTTGTTTCATTATCCCTTCTTTTATGGCATAGAAGTGCGGTTTGACTATTACATCCCTCGGAGAACCATCCTTACGAGGAGGGCCCAAGGCCCTGTGTGCTCTGTCCAGCTCCAGGCGATGTTTTGGTATATCCGGAATTAAGTTGGAGATCAGGTTATGTATTGCTTCTGGGATGTCCTTAATCTCTTCCGGTAGGCCCCTCACCCTGAAATTGTATCGTCTTGATCTGTTTTCCAGGTCATCAATCCTGGAGAGGGCAGTTTCCAATTGGTCCTGTAAGGAACAAAGAAGGTCTGAATTCTGATTTGAGGTTGCTGCGGTGGTTTCCAGCTTGTTCTCAATTGCTTCAATTCTGTGTCCCAACATTTGGAAGTCCGATTTGATTTCCCCTGTAATGGTGGCAATCGTATTAGCTAGTCCCCGTTCAAGAAGAGCCGAGAATTTATTGTAGAGACCCTCCACTTGTAAAGACAAGTCTTGATTGGGAAGAGTTGGAGTAGCCGATGAGGGGGTATTCGGGTCTAGCTGTGGGGAAGCCATTTCCCCCTGGAACCTCCCCAGAAGAGACTCCGTGGAAGAGGGAGAGGGGGCTGTGTACAGGGGCTGCCCACCCTTCAGCACCTGAGCAAAATTAAGAACAGCTGGGGAAATCACCAGTCTAGGATCGGGAAAGCCTGAGGATCCTGGTGTCTCCGGGAGTGGACCCTCTGTGTAAGGGCTCACAGGGCCTCCTGAGGCCATCCCTGGTTCCCTGGGCGCCCCTGAGTATCCTTGTGGAGATGCCAAAGTGAATAGTTGGCTTAGGTCCTTTTTGGCTGCAGGCCCAGACATGAAAGGAAGAGAGAGACTTGTCAAACAAGAAATGTGGTCCTTTTCTGGAAAGCTGAATGTAATAATCGGTGGACTCCTTGTATGATCTGTAATACTACTCAAATAGTCCCTGATGGAGGATTATGGAGAGAACAAAGCTCCAGATCTCTGTGTGAATGAATGTTAGACTAGTGGAGAACTCCCAGAAGCTTAGAGGCTGCCTTGCGAGCCATGGATTAGATTGGAAAGCCAGCTGAATCTCAGATGGTTTAAAGCATCTTCATTGTTGTCTATGCGGTGGCCATCTTGGTACACCCGCGTGGGTGACCCCGGGCTGATTATCCTACTTGGACATTAAAAATTTGCGCCAGCTACCTTGCTTAAGTGTCCTCATGCCCCACAGAAAAGCTTGATCCGCAAATGGGGCTGAAAGGTTGTTACCTGCGTCTTGGAAGGACCAGGATCTTTGTTAGGCCGCGACCGTGGCCATCTTGGTGCTCCCACGAGGTGTGCTCCATCTCCGGATCTCCAGCACCACTGCCTCCCTCGATCCCGGAGCAAAGCCCCAATGTAGCGGGGGGGAGCTGGAGCAGAAAGTAGCAGGCTTTCCTTGCGATGGCCTCTGTATTTGCCAGCTAGGGGGGTCCCGGGCGGACGATGGTGCGGAGCTCCGTGCTAGGCGGCCATCCCGGAGCTCCCGCACATGCGCACTCCAGGCTGAGAACTTTTTTTGAGTTCTCTACACTTTGTGTAATTATAAGTACCCTGGCAAACATTGTTATTCACTTGAGATTATTACATTTGGTTGATGAAAGTGCACATTCCTGATGATCATGTGTATAACAAACGACAAGAAATTCTGCATTGTAATGCAAAATTATGCGTTATGTCAGTTTGCCAATTAATTGTAAATTGATGAGATCTGAGGAATCCGCAGAGTCCACCATTATCGCATGCTGTGATTTCCCACTTACAGTCCAGAATATGAAGAATGCTTTTTTCACAATCAGCACTTAATGGGAATATACAGAAAACAGACAACGCACATAAGTACCATATAATTTGCTCTGGCCTTTTTTTAAGCTTTCTTCTTGTCGTCTCTTGAGAGAGGAGAGATGGAAGAGCTGCTTGTAATTTAACAGGGCTCTATGGCAAAGGTTTTCCTTTTTTCAGTAGATAATCAGCAATGATTTGTGTCTGTTTGTTTGTTATCCACTCTGCCTAAACAACCGTGTAGACCTTCTACTGGCATATTTAGCCCTTGCACATATTATGTAGTGATTGCTGTATGTTAACGTGTTTAAGTTTGGAAGCCATATCAATTCTTCTAAAATGAGTTGCTAGAGCACTGTCAATCGAAATTAAGTAACAGTCCACAGTAACTTAATCTTAAAGCATTACTTACACATATGTAGCGCTACCCCCTAAGGAGTTGCTTGGTAATTTGGAATCTCTGTTCTACACCTTGACTCCAAGAACAACTGCAGCCCCTCTGGCACACCTGGTTAAATGAGAAAGGAATGGGATGGTAGGCACACATCCCAGAAGATATGCGCATATGAAAAAAGAGGCGTATAAAAAGTCACCCACAATAGCATGCATAGTTTATTTTAATCCAAATTAGAAAATCATAAAAATAGTGGGTGCTTCATCCTAAGTGCTGATCTGATAAGATAGCATATAGGAGAGTTCAGGGGCAGCTGAAAAAAATGCCCAACTGCCCCTAAATGTCAGTTTAGCAGCAGCAGTGTACATCAGGCCTAAGGACTCCTGACCTTACTTTGTCTTCTTATCTGCATACTTCTTCTATGTCAGTGGCTTAGAAAGTACTACAGCCAGAGGGTCAGAAAATTACATCTTCAAAAGGAGGTAATGGCAGCCCCATATTTCTCTTATTGCAGGTTGAAGCCTTGATACTATCATTACCAGATTTGCAAAGCTAGCCATTTGCTAACAACAACTGCTATCTCTCGTGGTGGGGGGCCCTCTCAAGTATCTCCATTACAGTAGATTTTAACGTGTCATAATTCTACTAACGGTTGGCCTAGGGGTGTCTACTGGTAGCCATGGACATAATGAAAGCAACCTTACCAGGAGGAGACAGTGCGATCAGGGTGAAAATTAAAGTGGTTGTCAACTCATGACAACCACTTTAAGCTACATGTAAGCCTATGATAAGGCTTAGCATTAGGTTCCCTGCATATCTCCTAAACCTGCACAGTTTAGGAGATATACAGTGTACTGTGATGTGTCCACATCATTGGGCACATGCGCAGTGAAGAAACGGCCTCCATGCCGTTCCTTCACTGACATCAAGCAGGAGTGACGTCACGCGGCTCCGGCAAATCACAGAGCCGGAGATCATGGCCCCAGAAGGAAGAGAGGCGAAGATGGACGCTTCCTACTGCAGGGACAGTGCGGGTTTCCAATGTAGGTAAGTGTCACATAATAGGCTAGTATGCGATGCATACTAGCCTATTATGCTTTTACATTGCAGGGCAATAAGGAGGAACAAAGAGGAAGTAAAACCCATCAGGGTTTACTTCCTCTTTAACTTATATCGATGAATAGCTTTAGCCAAGCATAATAATAAACACAGTTTAAAAAAATATAGTTTAGCGTAACTGAGATTTCTTCAGGTCGATTGCCTGTACCTTTAAAGGGTAACTCCACTTTCAGCCCCCAGAAACATAATTTCCTGCTTGTGTGATTGACTCACCAATTTTCACAGAAGTCTGCCTAAGATACAAGTCAGATTTCAAGCATCCCCTGGAACAAAAATGTATTTTTTGGTGAGATATTCCCAATAGGAACATGTCTGAAGGGATGCTGGGCCAGCAGCTTTCCTCATTATTGTTCTTCAGCTGCACAGCTGATTGATAATTATGAAACCACTCCCATTAGACCCACTCAGCACAGAGGAACAAACAGTGATTTCTTCAGATTAACAAAAGGTAGAAATATACAACAAAGGTTGTTATAAGCCTTGCAATGTGCATAGATCACCCAGAAGGGAATGTTTTTTTTTCTCAAAAAAAGTGGTTATGCTTTAAATATGAATGTGATCTATCTATTACTCCATTGCAGGGAACTACCATACCACAGCAAGCAATACGCATATGATCATTTGTAAAGTAGACAAATACTTCTTGCCCACTACCGGAAAAGGCTAATCTTGCAAAAGCAAAAAAAAAACAATAGATTCTCACAGATTTCTATAGCACTTGGAGTTGGTAAATGGCAATCTACAATCATAAAGTTAAGAATGAAAATTGCTATATATGAACACATTACGTAACTTTTGCAAAAACAGCCACTAGTATTTAATTTTGACCGTTTAGAAAAACTAGTAAATGTGCAAAAAGCATTTGCCATGTGTGAAAGTATTCTCACTTTCAATGCCAACATCAGAATTCAGAAGTATGGAAACTGTACAAATGAAACTTGTACATAGCTTTATGTGTAATTCTCCAGCAAATGGCATTCTGCAAGACTGTATCTTTACTAACTTGTTAAGTTTTTGTTCTTCATCCTCTGACAAGGTTACACAACCTCTGATGAACTCAACACATTTTTTACACATATCACCTTGTAACATTAGTTAGACTTTCTGTTTTGAAGGCTTTTGATAAAATCTCCTGTGCATTGCAACTGAAGAAGTGACTTGGGGATTGTCAATCTCAGAATTGTAATTCTGTAATTTCATTGTAAATTTATATATGCACTTTTATCAGACGCAATAAGAAATCTAAAGATGAACTAAGCATCAACGTTTGCATAGAAATGCAAAAGAGGATCGAGAGACTCAGAGAATACTAACTTCATTGTATTTCAGTGGGTGACATTTCTCTCTTCTAGAGGACTTTGAAACTCTTTGTAGCGTGCCAGTGTTTAGATTGGTGATGAATTTATGAAAGAGATCTTTGAAAAGCCCAGCTTGTAGAAACATCATCAATGAAAACAAGTTCTTGATGATTTTTAAAAGCATCACTTTCATTGTCAGCATTCCACTCCATAATAATGCATAATAAACAAGTGCTTACCTCTGTTGCAAGATTATTAGGGTTCAACACAATTAAAACCCAGGCCTTGTCATGTTGATCCTGCAGTATGGGGTTCATTCTTTAGGAAGTTTTAGATAACTGGCACTAGTGGTATGTTCTAAAGCAGTTACTTCAGACTAACCTCTATAAGACTTCTATAATGGAGAGAATATGTGTGCTGCCACTACTGATCTCACCTTCTACATGTGACAGTTTCCTTCCTGTCATTCTGACGCAATAACTTCAGTATTTTTAGTCACCTACCTAGAAAAAGCATTTATATTAGAATGTCTGAATTCCCTCCAATTTTCTTGCTGCATGATTACTCCATGTCATTCCCCAAAAGCATTAAAGTCAGTGACGGCCAAGCTACTAAAATTTTTAGAAGGTCAGCAATGACAGCCTTCACATTTACCTCAGTACAGAATTCATTGAAACCTAGTTCCTTTGCTATTATTTCATCTATATGGCCAGATGTTTGCGGAGACCTTTCCAAATTATTGAGTTCAAGTTTTTTTCAGTAAAGCATGCTATTAATTCTACAGCAAAAAAAGACAGATACTTGTGCACCTTCAACCTTGTAGCAAGAAAGGTCTTTTTCTTTCTAGCATTACTGAGCCCATGTGGCCTGGTCGTAGTCCAGGCTGAGGTTGCCACTCCATCCATTTACTGCAGCAGGACACCATAGATGTGAGATTTGCAGGGGCCACCCTTCCTTTCTTGAACCTTTGCTGGAGCCAGGACAGGCTCCATCCCCTGTCGGCACTCTAGCAGAAGCTGCGGATGCACTGTCTACTACCCCCTCCCCATTGAGCCTGAGCAGTCTACACACTTTCCCCAGGTCCCCATGTGCACATAACCAGCTCCATAAAGAAATGGTTTGGTGAGTTTGGTGTGTAGGAAATACAGTGGCCTGTATAGCCAATCCTATTGAACACCTTTTCGGATGAATGAAAACGCTGATTGCATGCTGGGAATACTTGTCCAGTGCCTGACCCTTAAATGATCCTTTGACTTAATGGACATGAATTACAAAAGACACACTCCAAAATTTTGTGGAAAGCCTACCCAGAAGAGTGGAGGCTGTTGAAGCTGTAAAGCAAGGGCCAACTCCATATTAATGGTTTTGAAATGAGAAATCTGAATTGGAAGTATTTTTAAATGTTCAAAGCTTTAAGGACCCATCCACTTGCCAAAGTCTTCTTTTTAGGGCTTCCTTTCCCACATTTATTAAAAATAAGTTTAAGGCACATAAAAGGATTACCCTTGTGGAGGCTGATAAGCATTCCAGTTTCATAAGCAGAAGTACTTTGCTTTAGCCTCCTGGCTTTCTCTTACTCCACTGCTGCTCTGACCTTATCCTTAGGCACCTGTCTGTTTCTCCCCAGACCATCCTCTTAAACTGTGTGCAACCAATTCTTAGCTTCACTGGCTTACCCTCTCCTGGGTGGCACCCTTCTGTCTCCCAAGTGGGGCCCTGAACTCTAGTTTGCTTCCTAACATAAGGCTTGGGCACAGTTCCACAGTGTGCGGGTGGAAGCATGGACTCATGTTTGGAGACTTTGTCGATTTAAAATCTCTGCAAAACCCCCAGGTTCCAGGATCCAATTTAGGAAATACCAATCTTGAAAACTGCAAAGCCAGTTTTCCCTGCTCAGAACAGACATTCCAGAGCCCTTCAACCTGCATGGGTGAGAACCCTGGGTGACACCAGAATCTTCTGACACTGTGACAAGACACAGTGATGTCACACAAAGGAGAGGTTGACTAGAGAATTTGCATTTGAAATGTATAATTGCTAGGCTCCTGCAGGAGATGGATCAAAAAGTACATTCTTTATTTTCGGGTTATAATTGTCTGAAAATTCTATAGGGTGTCGTTAAATAACCAGTGCTGTTCAAGGAGGGAAATACCTAAAAATACATTTGAAAAAAATGAGTTTGTTACAGTCCCTAAAAAAACTATATAATTTCAAATGCCTTGAAAATCCAAGCCATAAAATAGCCTAAATATAAAATGACATACAAAACCAGCACAAATCTATGAGTTACAGTGTTCCAGTTTACGTTCTGCACAAGTAAATACATAGCACAATAGAAAATAAAAGACCTAAGCTTTGGTACAGCAGGGGAAAGGATTTTACTAGTCATATCAAAATGATTGGAGCCACAGATGAGAAGTGAAATAAATGGAGATCTCCATGGATGAAGAGCGATATGACTATCTGAGAAGTAATTCCTTTGCAGAAATCAATAGAGAGCTGGGATTAAATTTGGCAGGATTGGTAGGAAAATGCATAAGCTAAGATGGCAGTATATGCTTTCATTTTAAAGTAGTTTTTCCTGCACTTAGTCCTGGAGAGAATTCCACACTCATTGTGCATGTCATAATCCTATATTGGGTGGTAGCCTAACAGATCTGACTTTATATTCATACACGTTATATACATGCGCTTCAACACATGATTTCTTTCTTTAATTTTATTTATGGTTGTGTGTCAAAGACTGGAAATCAATTACATGCAAATCTTTTGTATTCATTTCTGCTGTAATGTCAATGGTTTCTTAAAATCAATGCTGTATTGCAGCAATAAATCAATTAAGGTATAGATTTACAATAATCGTAAATACATCACAGTGCATTTTTATTGTATAGGTATTTTGTTTCTGTATTATGTAGAAATCATGACTCAGCAGGGGGTGTTTTAACAACATTGTCAAACATGTATGGTTAAAGCATCCATAACATACTCCAAAAATAAGAGGATTATTCATCATTTCAATACATTGGGCGGAGCTGTATATATCATTGCTTTAAGTCCCACTGGCCAGATGCACATCCAAAACTATTGTTATATAGTGCAAATATAGCCTAATATTAAAATATTAACACTCCATTTGTTCTAAACTGCATACAGTAGTTTCGGGCTATTTGGCCATTATCAGTGCATTATAGCTAAACCACACCTTCTATGGAGTAGGATTTGGAACCCAACAAGTCAAACCATAACATGTTATGGTGAGAAGGGCTAAAGTAAACCTGGCCCACAGCAATGAAAAAAAATTCAAACTAGCAGGATAAAATTTTCTCTTGAGTGAATGAAAAATTACGACAAAGAATGTGAATGTGATTTTTGCTCCAAAATTGAATCTTAAAGGAAAAGAAAAATTTAAAATACTTTTGAATGACATTCATCCTTTGAATGTACAAATAATTTTTGTACGGATATTTGCACGAATGTTCGTACGAGCATCCTTTTGAAAATCTACTGTTGCACGTTCATCTTAAGGCAGCTCAATGCACTTGGTATAGACGTTCCCTTGTTCCCATGTTCCCGTGTTGTGAACTTTGAGATTGATGTCTTCAGAATACTTATAGATACAGAGATGAGCAAGAGATTGTTTTAAAGTGCTTTGACTGCTTTTTTAGAATATATTAAAACGTTACTGTGTATGATCTGGGCACATGTTAACAAACATATACATTTCAAATGGACAGTTCTGTATTGTAAATAAAATTACTTGATAAAATCTGAAATTGTCTATTTGCAAAATGCAAACATTAGAGAAAGGGAAGTGCAAAACTGTTTAATAGTGTGTGACAGTTTCTTGCTCAGTAAATTTTCTCCAGCCTGAAAAAAATTTGGGGCAGCTTTCTACTTTCTGTCACAACTCTACTAATCTTGCGGGGCACATCTGTTTACAATAGTATTTTATATCATAATTATGTTTTTTTTTAAATACATTTTTTTTAAATTTAACAGTACAGAAAAATACAGGAAAAAAAATGACACTGTCGAATTGGACTTCCTGGATTAAGATACTGTGCCTCGCAGGACACATAATTGCATTGAAATGTCACAGATAGTAACAGTATTAAACAACAGAGTTAACATGGAGTCCAGTACTATCATGCTACTACTTTCTGTGTCAGTTCCCAATGATTAATGCAGTGTGATGCAATATAATAGGGATGGGGTTCGTGTTTGGATCGAACGTATGTTCAATCCGAACACCCCTGTTCACTAGTACGGGTTTTCCCGAACATTTCGGGGCATTCGCGGCAACTTCGCGTGCGCCATAATGTTTTAAAATGGCGGCGGAATACGGCCCGCTGATTGGTCAAAGCATGCACATGACCTGCATGCTTTGGCCAATCAGCGAGCGGCCTGCTGTGAGAGCTTTGATTGGCTAAAGGCAGGAGGCCTTTAGCCAATCACTGCACAGCAGTCTCAATCCACGCCCCACACTATATAAAGCCGCTCATACAGCGGTTCTATGATAGTGTGTGTCGGCGCTGCTTGTAGTTAGAGAGCGTAGGTTCCTGTATCAGGCAGTTTAGATAGCTAGCTTAAAAAAAAACTGTAAAAAACAGACAAACATCACATAAAATAGAAAGATAACTAGATAGATAGTTAGATATCTAAATATATATCTGTTAGTTAGTGCAGACAGGTTAGTGTAGGATGGGGAAAAAAAAAAATATATATATATATATAGTCTAGTGTATATATATATATACATACGGTATATAGTCAACTTGACATGGTGTATAAAAATATATACAGCCTGGTATATATATATACACACACAGCGTATTGACCATGCTCTATATATCTGTACCTAAGGTATATAGTCCACTTGACGTGGTGTATAAAATATATATACAGCCTGGTGTGTATATATATATATATATGCACACAGTATATTGAGCATGCTCTATATATCTGTACCTAAGGTATATAGTCCACTTGATGTGGTGTATAAAAATATATACAGCCTGGTGTATGTATATATATATATATATATATATATATATATATATATATACACAGCGTATTGCGCGTGCACTATATATTGGTGCATTTGGGGGTGTACGGTATATAGCACACTACTTGGCGTGTTGTCTTCAAATATATACAGTCTAGTGTATACAGATATACATGCAGTGTGTTGAGAGTAAACTATATACCGGTGCATTCGGGGGTGTAAGGTATATAGTACAGTGTAGTGTGGTGCAAAAAAAAACAAAACATCATGTCAGGAAGGCCTCAAAGGAGAGGCAGACGCTCCCAGGCCACTAAAAGAGGGCAAGCAGCCTCTGTGTCTTCAGTGAAAAGTGGTGGTGGTGGACGTAGTGCATCCTCTGCAGGCGGGTCACACTTGTCCTTTTTTTCTGCTGTTGGACGTGCTATTGAGCCACAACATGCAGAAGAGTTGGTGGAATGGATAACAAAGCTGTCCTCATCCTCCTCATCCACTGTCACCCAGGCTCATACAAGTTTGCCTTCCAACACATCTGGCAAAGCGGCCTATTCCACTGGATCCTTGTCCACAGTTACTCCTTCTATAGCCCCACCATCATGCATGGAGGAGTCACCTGAGTTGTTTGACCATAGTGTCAGTTACATGCTCATGGAGGATGCGCAGCAGTTTGAAGGTTTCGATGCTGGTTCCCAGGTTGAGGAAGGGAGTAGTGTGAGCCTAGAGACAGGGGGTGCCACAAAAGGACTAAAAACTAGCAGTCATGTTCCCCCAGCTGCAGCATACTGCCAAGTTTGCTCCAGTGATGAGGAGGGAGGGGATGATGAGGACACGGACCATACTTGGGTGCCTGAGAGAAGAGAGGAGGAAAGTGAGGAGGAGGAGGTCCAACTCCAACAAGGCAGGATGTCCTCCAGGGGCCAGCTTAGGGGCAGCCACCCAATTGCATCAGCCCACAGAGCTCCACAGTTGCAGGGCGCTGCTGCCTCCCCGCCGACTTCCAAAATTTCTTTAGTGTGGGCATTTTTCAGCACATGTGCAGTAGATTGCAGTAGATTGCCATTTGCAATCTATGTCTGAAGTGTGTCAAGCGCGGCCAGGACTCCAGTCGCTTGGGCACTACTGTTTTGACAAGACATATGATGACCAGCCATGCAGTCTGTTGGCAAGAGTACCTGAAGAACCCACACCAGAAAACAAGGCGGACTCCTCCTTGCTCCTCATCTGGGATCTCAACCCCTACTATACCTGC
>BLSH010107257.1:43469-61459 GCA_018402905.1 Glandirana rugosa
ACGTTTCGAGTAAAGAGTGTTTCGATGTACTCGTAACAGGACAAATCCCGTCGGGTGACTTTAGTTACCCGGCGGGATACGTACTCTACTTTTTTATGTATTTTCTCGTTGTAATAATTTTACGGATCCACATTTAGGTCGGATTCCAGGGATACCCATTGCCACCCTCTGTAAATTTTGTGAATCAAATGGATCTTTGTTACTACTTTGCTACCTTGTCATGCTTACAAAAGATCAATAAAGTTTCATTAAAAAAAAAAAAAAAGAACAGGTTCAGCAGATAAACAGGTAACCAGAATCTCAGGAATGTTGTAGACCAAACAGCATTGATCTCATGTCACTGTCTGGTTTAAATAGCCCCTTTGGCGCCAAGAACGGTTACGAACGAGGGTGCGCGCCTCCCGGTTGCGCGTGCGCACGATCGTTCGTGCCGTCCGCTTGTTCATGCACGCGCCTGCGCACCGTGTATCTTCTTATGGAAACATTAGATCTCCGTCTTTCCTGACAGTATTTGTATGTATGCATGTGAAATAGGGACCTTAGGCTGGATTTACACCTAGGCATTTTAATAATGTTGCTCTTTTATGTATTTTTTCATCTCATGCATAGGGCGGCCCATTGATTTCAGTGGGCTGCCCTAAACAGGACAATGCTCATGTAGCTTTGTGAGAAATGAGCTTTGCACATTTTTTAACCATACATTTTAACACGTTTTTTCAGTGTTTACAAACACAGGAAAATGAGTGTCAGCTTATCGTGTTTGAGGTACCATTAAGAATGGATACCACAAGCGCAACACAATTTTTTAACACATTTTGCAAACCTATGATTTTGTGCACTTTATTAAAATACTCAGGTGTGAATGGAGACTTAGATTGTAAGCTCCTTATGAGCAGGGACTGATGTGCTGATTTTTAGTGCTGTATAAATACCAGTGCTTGATAATGTAATGTTCTTGTTGGGTTGCATATTGTAACTTAGAGCTCACATTTTTGAGAAACAGTAAACTCCCATAATTGATTTAAAATAATGTTGGGGTGTTCCCAACTCCCATATCCTGCTAGAAAACAGTGAGACCCTATATTAGTAGTTTGCAGTTCTTAAAGGACAGACCAACGAATATTTTGTTTTCTTATACAGAATAAGGTATGTTAGGATTGTGTTGCTACACATGCAGTGTTGGCAACCATCAGTATTTTTAGTGGCAGCCAATAAAAAAACTTGTACTTTTCTCCTGCCAGTAAATGCTATTAACAGGAAAAGGTTGTCAGTAAAAAATATGACTGTGACATGCCCTGGGCGGGCCGAGACCACTCGAGTGCCTGTGTTTAGGAGGCACTGGCAGGGGGTGGGTCTAGCGGAGGTGGTACCTGAGAATGTAGTGTGATGTAATAGTGCAAAGGATCAGAGCGGAGTGGTCAGAGCCTTGTTTTTGGGTCTTCAATGCAAGTTGGACTTAAGAGACGACCTGGTGTGGAGAGAGACTGTCATTGTGATTCAGCAGGAGGCGTGTCGTGTCGGTAAGGTGTCATCATCATCATCTGTGCTGCTGCACACTGCTGTCAGTGTCACTGTGAGAGTGAATTTTTACGTGTGTATGCCCATTCTTATTTCTTGCCCTCCTGAGTCCTGTACCTGAGCTACTTACTTAACTATATTGAAAATAAAATAAGAAATGTGTTTTTTTGCCTTAATATTTACCTTAAATCACATCGCTAATTGCATATTGTACTTGTTTGTAGCTTAAATACTAAAATATGCACTTAACCGATTGCCGACCGCCGATCGGCATCTGACGGCGGCAAGCTGGCTCTCCTGCTCAAATCGCCGCCATATGACGGCGGCTGCGGGATCGAGCCTAGTGAGCGCCCGCGCGCTCACTGTGTTCGGGGAGGGCCAGGGAGCGGGTGCGGCGGAGTCGGCCACCCGCGATGCCCCCCCCCCCGGAGCGAAAGAACGGAGGTCCGTGTAAGTAAACACGGACCTCCGTTCTGTGAAGGGGGAAGGGCTGTGATCACAGCCTTCCTGTACATGGAGGCTGTGACCACTTCCCTTCCCCAGCTAGGGCAGTCCCCACACAGTTAGAACACGCCCAGGGAACACTGTTAACCCTTAGAGCGCCCCCTGCAGGTTAACCCCTTCACTGCCAATGGCATTTACACAGTAATCAGTGCATTTTTATAGCACTGATCGCTGTATAAATGCCAATGGTCCCAAAAAAGTGTCAAAATGGTCCGACATATCCGCTGAAATATCGCAGTACTGCTATAAATTGCAGATCGCCGCCATTACTAGTAAAAAATAAAAAAAAAATAGAAACCCCAAAAATGAATTCTCATCATCCGTAAACGCGACCACTTTTGCGCAAACCAATCAATAAACGGCGATTGCGATTTTTTTTATCACAAATATGAGGAAGAATATAAATCGGCCAAAACCGATGAAAAAAATGTTTTTTATATTTTTTTTTTGGATTTGTATTTTAGCAAAAAGTAAGAAATTTGGGTTTTTTTGCAAAATTGTCGCTCTTCTTTTGTTTATTGCGGCGATCAGAAATGACGCAGCGGTGATCAAATACCACCAAAAGAAAGCTCTATTTGTGGGGAAAAAAAAGGATGCAAATTTCGTTTGGGTACAATGGCGCACGACCGTGCAATTTTCAGTTAAAGCGACGCAGTGCCGAATCGCAAAAAGGGCTCCGGTCCTAAAGCTGGAAATCCTTCCAGGGCTGAAGTGGTTAAAACTGTAATTTTGTAACTTTTGGAAATGCCAGTGAAAACTTTAATTTTGGGTGTTGTGTCAGTAAATTTTAACCTGGTAGGTTGGCAACACTGCTGCCATGGCAGATTTTTTTTTTTACTGGGGATTGTATGCGAACATTTTTAGTTTCCTATCTTTTTCTAAGATTATTGTATTTAGAAGTCTTAGACAAAGAACTTTCATTTATCTTGGAAATCTGCTTTAAGGGACTATAAACATGTGTGTTGGGTACACCCAGGGGCTGTTGCGAATTAAGGCAAGTTGGGTGAAGGCAGCCTATTCCTTACATGCAGGTGCATAGGAAAATGCTCCTGCAGTATTCTTGACAACACAGTACACCCAGAATTTTAGCCATGATTTTAAAATTACATTGTTCTTTCCTGCAACTATTGCAGCATTTTAGACAGCATTGTCGCTATCCACTCTCCTTCAAATTCCATAGTATTACTCAATACCGCGGCCAGCATCTTATGGCCCATTGAAGCATAGTATTGAGCCTGCGGTACTTAATGCAGCCTTTCTAGAGTAGAGATAATAATCTGACCCTGACCAAGACCAGGATCACCCCTAATTTTTACATCTTCCATTCATTTTTATTGTACTCCACCAGTTTTGTAGAGCCAATCCAGCACCATGCACATGTTTTAAAGCATATTATTGTGCTTTGTAAATGTGCTGAACTATGTATTTATTTTAAGCAGCAGTATGGCTGTGGTATGGCCATTTTTAAATTACCCAATTAGTTTCACTCCTGGTGGTGCAAAGAATTTCCCCACATCCAATTTGCATAACAGGAGATTGTGACCGGCTCTCTATGGAGTCAGTTCACACAGCACCAAAAATTGGGCTGAAATCGGACCTGAAGCAGTGAATTGGGATGCACTGGACCCCTGGTGTGAGCCGCTCCATGCTGCAGTATGAACCCAGCCTTACACTATACCAAAGTATTTACAGATACAAAAGAAGGTATGCATCTTTAATAAAGATGAGGAGGGCCTGTATAACAGAGCACCTATTCCATGTTCTACAGTTTGTTTAAAAAGATAAAACCTTCTTTTACAAGAAACACAAATTAATCCCTTTTGCTTAGATTGTGACAATATACTTTGATGAACAGAATGCTGCTCTGTAACCGGCTCAATAAATGTGCCTTTGGCTGAAATTCCTCTGGTGATGCCCCATAACATCAATGAAAGCTAGCATGATGTTTCACCTGTTAAATTTGCTGGAATTTTAACACTGAGTCAGTAACGGTGTTTTAGTTAATCAAGAATCTAGATATGTTTTCATACACTGTACTGATGATGGCTTTCAGTGGCAGGCCCTTGTATTCATTTACACTATAATCACAACAATGAAATTGTTATGATGTATGGTTACCCTGGAACTACAATGAAGTGTTTAAATCATTCTATTACAGAACATGAAAAGCACCGTCTATGCAAGAGTACAGATTATATGAATTTGCACTTCAAAGTAAAATGGTTTTATAATGAATATGTGCGAGAACTTTCAGCATTCAAGGATACCGACCCGGAATATTCTCTGTGAGTCTGATTTCTCTATTTTCTAAATGAAATTAATTCAGCTGGAGGCAGATAAAGGGATAAGAGGATATAAATTATAGATGTACATTTCTAATTGGGATTTGTGGGTTAGGACTACAAAAACTGGACCAATACTGTCTGATTCAGCTGTCTTATTATCAGGGAGTTTATAATGTTTGAATGCCATTAAATGAGCTAATAGTGTTTATTCAGGCCAGGATAGTTCACTGTGCTTTGTTTTACACTTGTTTTCTTTTGAGTTAGCTTGCATAAGCTCTGACCCTTGTTTAATTTGAATATTTACTTGTATTTTTCTGCCAGTATCCCAGATCAACCAATTAGTTTCCTTCAATTTTGAAAAGACAGACTAATTGAACATGATTTTTCATTAGGTGCTAGGGGTTGCTGATTGTCTTATGAAATGAAGGCCTTTCCTTCTTTAGAATAATATCAGGGATATCGCTTTTGTGAACAATGAAGGCGGGATGTGAAGGTGTTTCCTACAGTAACCAATTAGGAAGTATAAATAATCAGCAATTTTAAATTTTCTCAGGTTTTTGTACATTGCTCCAATATTTTGCGGTCAGTTTAAGGGGACTTCTATGTCTTACAAATGTTTCTCCTCATGAAAGTTAAACTTCTTATTTGGCCAATTGTAGGAATCTGCACTTAGGGGTCTATTTATGAAACATTCCCAATGCGAATATCATAACATTCGTGCAAGCATAGCAAATAATACCCATAAATGTGTAATAGTTTTCTTGTTGCCTTTTGTCAGGCAAATGTAACATTTTTTTGGGACCAGTGACATTTATACAGTGAGAGCTGAAAATAGCCACTGATTACTGCATAAATGACACTGGCAGGAAGGGTTTAACACTAGGGGGTGATCAAGGTGTTAAGTGTTCCCTAGGGAGGTGTTTCTAACTGTGGGGGGGAGTGGACTGACTGGGAGTAGAGCGAGAGATCACTGTTCCTGATTACTAGGAACAGCAGATCTCTCTCCACCTTCCTGTCAAAATGGGGATCTGTTTGATTACAATGAAAGATCTCCGTTCTGGCTCTCTATGGAGCGATCGAGGGTGGCCAGCGGACATTGTGCAATTTGCGCAGCCGAGCCAATCTGCCACGGTATAACTGCGGCGACAAGTAGTTAAGAACATTCAACCATAGGAGTTAACATTCGCCAATAGAGAAAATAGCCTAACACTATATAGACTAAGAATTTTTGACCAGCAGGAGAAATAATATGAGGGAGACTTCTGCACAGTGTGAAGTCTATGGAGAATCTTGTGTGAACGGCGGAATCAAATCGATGTTTGGCTATATGAACCTCCAACCTCTAATGTGAAGCAAAACATTTAGCAGTGGTATTATTGTCACTACTAAATGTGACATCTTCTTCCAAGAAGTTAGGGAGCTAGAACCTGCCAGCATCCAAACAACCAATGATTCATCCCCGCCTGGCACATTCAACTGTCATACCTGCCCTTTAGGTTTCGTATGGACTTTAAGAGGGACCTCATGGAAGAAAAAAACTAAAAAAAAAGGTGAGGTGCCCCCCAAATGCCATATCAGACTCTTTGAGTCAGGTATTGAGTTAAAGGGGGAACCTCATGCAAAAAAATAGAAAGCATGAGCCCCCCCCCCCCCTGTAAAATCCATAACAGACTCTTATCCAAACATTTACCCTGAGTGACCAGGAAACCTTAACCATACCAGGCCATGTGCTCACAACATGGGGAGGTACCTTAGCACGGGAGATCCCCTGGCAAAGCACCTTGTCTCCATGTTGAGGACAAGGGCCTCTTCCCCACAATCCTGGCCCTGTGTTTGCATGCAGGGGACTTATTGGAATCTGGAAGCCTTCTTTAAAAATAAGGGCACCCCAGATCCTAGGCCCTGCTAAATAGGTAGGGGGTACATAGTCCTACTCATTCACAAAAAAAAATCAGCGGCAAATAAACATACACACACTCTTTTTGACAAGGCCTTTAATTAAAAAAGAAATGCCTTTGATGTAAATCTACCATTACTCATGTAGTCCAGCGATACAGAGCCACATCAATCATGATGCCCAATACACCCTCCCAATTTTTCAAGCATGGGTTCTACAGCTTTAAAAACAGTTTGATCTTGCCAGCAGTTAAAGTTCCTTCAAAGGTCTTTGGGTTAATTTTTTTCTCTTTTGCAACCTAATCTGTCTCTGTGTCATCAAGCACATACGTTTCAGATATGCACACACATTTTGTGGTCAGTGTCCTTTGAGTGTCCAATCCTTTAGGCTTAAACTAGAAACTTTTTATCATGCTTAGTAGTCCACAATTTATTGGTGCCAAAAGCAACTAATACTATAATTTTCTGTTACAGATTAGATTATTGAATCCAGATAAAGATTACTCAGTGTTGGTTCATTTGTATAGAAACAACTCTTTCTCTACCTCCTACAATTCCCTTCCTACCCTGTAATAGAGTTTTTATGTGTATATTACTTAGCTAGTTAATAGGACAGTGGTAGTACCTCTATGAGAGGTTATATCTCATTCAGAACATTCTCAATGTTTTAGATGGTTTGAGCCTTTTGTTATTCAGTGGCTGGATGAAAATGAAGATGTGTCGACGGAATTTCTTCATGGCGCTCTCGGAAGGGATAAAAAAGATGGAGTAAGTTGAATGTAATTGCTTGTCACATTACATTTAATAGAAGTGACACATAAATCTGTGTTCTTGGTTAAGTCCATAAAAGCTCAGTTTAAAGTGTATGAAAACCCAAAATCTATTTTTCATTTTTACTGCACTTGGCAGCAAGGTTATCAGTCTGCCGTGCTTGCTCCATCCATTGCATGTTGGGTTGCCTATTAGGTCTGTCAGGAGAGGAACTGAAGAGGCTTGCATAGCAGGCTGTCAACTCTACTACTATTTGCTAGGTAGTGGTTTAGCATAGTCATCCTGCAAGAGAAGGTGGTGTTAGTGGTAGGATCTGCAGGTTAAAAACATTGCAACAGTTTCACAAAAATTATTTGCTTAAGAAAACCATCTACAGTATGGCATGACACCAAGCATACAAAAATATATTTATGGTTTACATACACTTTTAGTACCTTATATTGGAAACAAACTTCGGAAGCTGTGGCTAAAAAAAAAAAAAGGCAGGCAAAAGGTGAAGAACTAGTTACTAGTATTCCCTGTGGTCTTCTGCAGCTGATCTTTCTTCATTATGGACTTACCATATGCCTTGCTCTACAATGTGTCTCTGTGTATAGGTGGTTGCTGTCATAAGGCCCGTACACACGATGTGAAATTCAGACGGGAATTTTCGTTGACAGCCGATCTTCCAAAATTCTTACTGTTAGTATGCTTCTTTCGACAGATGATTTAGATTTTTCGTAAGACAAAAGCTGGATGTGCAGACTAGTACATTTTTTTCGTACAGCAAATGAACATCCGATTTCTGTATCATTAGTATGGTCTTCGTACGAAAAAAATCGTACGATCACGAATATGCATGCTCAAAAACTGAAAAATACACACAAAACTATTCAACACATTACGTCACTTCTGACGTTGAATTTGGTTGTACGATAATGTTCATATTGTTAGTACGCTCTTCACTTTCTACAAGCATCCAACAAAAAACGGACGTTCTGTCATCTGAAATTCGCATTGTGTGTACGAAGCTATAGTGAGAGTGTTTTGCTTCCACATGGCAGAGTCATGTCTTACAAGACTTTCCATGGCTTACCAAGCCTTGTTCTGTATTGTGTCACTGTATAGAGATGGCTGTTGCTTCCTCATATCAGAGCATCCAGCAAGGAGAAAGTAAGCAGCACAGCAACGAGCAAATCTCCTGAGACCAGCAGACATAGACAGCAATGCTTTAGATTAACATTTCAGATAAAGCTATGAAGCTGTTGTCACAGAAGTGCCTAGGAACCCTCAAATACTAGATGCAATACTAAGTGTAATTCTGTTTTTTAAGAGGAATTCCATGTACATTTTTCAACATATTGCTTAGATGCAATTAACATTTCTAGATGTTCACTATAACATAAAACACCTTCATTTTTTAGTTCATTTCCACTTTAATCTTAATTCCTTTTGTATAAATAGTTATATTTTGCTGGCTATATACTAATTAGTCTTGTTATAAAAAGACCTGTCCTGTTTCATAAATCTGTAAGTGATATCGTGAGCAGCAGGGTACCAGAGTATAGTTCCTTGCTTCTGAGCCATGTCTTTTCTTCCTTAGTTCCAGGCAACATCAGAACATGCCTTGTTTTCCTGCTCAGTGGTTGATGTCTTCACACAATTAAATCAAAGCTTTGAGATTATCAAGAAATTGGAGTGCCCTAATTCAGAAGCGCTCTCTCATTTAATGAGGAGATTTGCAAAGGTAAATTTCAGTGAGTTGGTTCATATGTGTATGTGCATTCATTAGAGCTGAATGTTTGTGGTTATATTGTGCCAGTCTGGGAAGAATGTAGATAAATGTTTACATCATCCATATATCAACTGACTGCTAACACTGCCACCATATGATTCAGAATTGCAGCAGCAACATAACTGTTGGTATTGGTGTTGGTATTGTAGGGTCATTTGGTGAGTTGAAATAATTCAGAAGGTAGCAATTAATAGATTTGTTGTTAGTACTCCAATGCATGAGAGGCAATAAATTCTCATCATGCTGTAAAAATTGCTGATTTTAAAGCTGATCAGGCACCAGCAAAAAGCTAAATGCTATTAAGATTAAAGTGGTTCTAAAGGCTTAAGGGTTTTTTTTTTTACGTTAAAGTATACCTAAAGGCAAACTTTTTTTTTTTTAGTTTTGGATAGAGCAGAGAAGGGTTAGAACACCAGTCAGTTTTTATTGCTGTCTGTGCCCCTGTTAAGGAGATTCACCCTCTCTGTTTCGCCTGTTTACCATTACTGTTCAAAGTGAAAGTAAAAGAAAACCCCAAATTTTGAGTTGTCCCCAGAAAAATAATGAAGGGGGAATCTTCCAATGGGAGCTCTAGTTCTGGTGATCTGGGGGTCCCCAAGGAATTCCTTGAATTTGCAGAGATTTCATCTATGTAACAGGAAGTGAAGGGAAATCTCCAGAATGGGACACAGATGGCTAAAAAAAAACTCAGGGGCGATAACCCTCCCTTGCTCTATCCAAAATGAAAAGAAAATGTTGCCTATAGTTCTACTTTAATGCATTCTATGTGCTAAGGTAAACAACCCTCCAGTATCATCTCCCCCCAGTTCCCCACCCAAATACTTACCTGGCTCCTCTTTTGATCCAGTAATGTGCCCAAGAGCGGCACTAGTCTCTCTCTCTCTCTCTCTCTCTCTCTCCTCAAAGACACAGAGGCAGCAGCAGCAAAAGCCATTGACTCCTGCTGCTGAAAACCAAATCCTGTGAGGGGGGTGAGGAGGGCAGAGCCAAGCCATGCTGGGTGTGTCTATGGACACACAGAACCCACCATGGGAGTGAGCACACACATCTGCCCCCATAGCCAGCAATGGGCAGACACAGAAGAGGAGGAGCCAAAAGCACCAGCAGGCAACCTCAGAAGGGGAGGTTTGGGGCCACTCTGTGCAATAACATTGCACAGAGCAGGTGAGTATAACTTGTTGATTATTTTAATTTTAAAAAAATACCTTCAATAATGCTTTAAATGCATATATGGTAGCTATTTTACCTGCGGAAGGATTTGTATTTCTGTCCATCTAGTCCTTTGATTTTCAGAGTTCTGCCCCACAGACCATTCATGTATAGCAAGGAAGGGTACCTGATCTTGCTTTGCTGCAGTCTCACAATCTCTTGGAGGTCCCCCTTGGCCCTGTGACTGGACAATGAAAGGAAAAGCAGCACACAGATGAGCTCATCTCTCTGTCACTGTGCTCTCCCCACCCGCCTGTCAATATTGTTCTTATACTGCAGCACACCTAACTGGCCGTTTGTGCTGATTCCCCCAGTAGACTGCAATAGTCAAATTTGGGTACTTGAGTGCAAAATATATTTTTAAAGATCAATTAAACTTTCAGTTTAAAGTCACTAAATACATTCCAAAGGTATTAAAACAAACAGTTCATTCTCTTTAGAAAGCAGCTACAGCCCAAATAGAAAACTCTGTCTTGCTTTCTGTGTGGTAGCAGTTATATCTCTGCAGAGCTCCCAATCATCAAAGTTGAAGCTCCCTGCTTATTGGAGAGCTTTAGCTTCCACACAGAGTCAAGGGTCTCACTCTGTATCATTTGGGCAGGGGGACATAGTTTTCCACTCAGGCTGTGGTGACTCTGCAATACTTGAAAAACCTTTTGTTTAAATGCATCAGAAATGTGTTTAGCTGATTTAAACTAAAAGTTTGGTTGGAATTTATTGATGTAATAAACCTTCTCGCCAAACAATAAAAATGCATGGTGCATTCACCTGTTTATGTTGATGCCATTAATTCAGTTACTCATAATTTATATTCCACTTCTTTGTAATTTTAGGCACTGCTGACATAACCAGGGCTTTATAGCTGTCACCTGGGAAAGCTATGTCATCAGTGCTTTTCAGTAAGATCTCGCCTACATGGTCTCAATCTACGAGATCTCATGAGATTTTTTTTTCTTAAGGGAAAATGGAGGTTTTGTTATTTGTTAATAAAAAATAGAGCACTGAATGCACAGGTGCAGGTTCTGCCTACATGTCATTGTGGGCGGGTGGTGATGGGAGCTTAGAATTCTCTGCCCTTACCTAAAATGTCAGCAGGTAGAAGAGTCTAAAAATGCTAAAGATATTTTCCACAACAAATACTTGCATTTAAGAGAAAAATGTGTTTTTTAAATTCAAAACATTTTTGAAGTTGGATTTATTTTATTTTTTATGATCCGGGTGAAGGTTAATTTTAATGAATACAGAGCTGCATTAATTTTGTGTCTTTTATTTCTGCCTGAAGGTCCACTTTAAGCTGACTTTACCTAGAGTAGTACTGTATTTAATCTGACTCATACTCACAATCCCCATAGTGTAAAGTGTGAGAGATGTGATTCAAGTTTTTTCCTACACCACTATCACTAGAAAATAATGCAGCTTGTACTTTCAGGCGTTATAATGATCTACACTGTGTGCACAATTTTCAGGCAAGTTTTATTTTTGAGGATTCATTTCATTATTGAACAACTACAGTGCTCTCGATCAATACAAAATGTTAATAAGCCTTAAACCTGAACATTTAAGAACGTAAAAGTGAGGTTTTGGCTTTCTTAGGAGAATATCTATGTGTGCACAATTATTGGGCAACTATTAGAGTGCATAATTACTATGCAACTACAGTGCTATTTAGGAGGTACACGTTTCACCATTGGAGAGCCATCAGTCCCATACCTTGGAATAGGACAGCCTCTATGCATAGAGATCAACTTTTTATAGGGTAGTACATCGTTCACCTCTTTTTTCCAACCCTGGACAGTGGGAAGCGTTGCCTGCATCCAATTATGTACTACTGTCTTTCTAGCGGTAAAGCGTGTTTCAGTCAAAAAGGTATTAGTAAATTCCTCTGCTTCCAGATCTGGGAGTAGGCCCAGTAGGCATAACTTAGGGTCTAGGACCACGGGTGAGCCCATCACATCATGTAAAAAATGTATTACTTAAAGCCAAAATGTCTGTAAGACTGGACAGGTCCATATTAAATTATAGAAAGATCCGGGAGCGGATGCACACAAGGGACAGAGAGGACTACGGGTGGGATGATAGTGGGCCATTCTCTTGGGCATTAAATATGCCTGGTGTAGGATGTATAATTGGGTCAATCTATCCAACATTTTAGGGGATACTAATTTAGTATTATCTAGGATTTCCTCCCAGTCATCATCTTCCATGTCACCATGTCACCAATATTGGCCTCCCACTGATTTTTGGCTTTGTACGTCAGCTCAGTTGCTTGGGAGAGACGGATAGTGAAGTAGAGGGTAGAGATTAATTTAGTGGATTCTGCACCATAATGGTGTGCACAATAGAAGGAGTTGTCAAAGGATGGTACGTATAGTTAAACTGAGCTTGCGGGGCATGGCGGAGTTGAAGATACAGTATCTCACAAAAGTGAGTACACCCCTCACATTTTTGTAAATATTTTATTATACCTTTTCATGTGACAACACTGAAGAAATGGCACTTTGCTACAATGTAAAGTAGGAAGTGTACAGCTTGTATAACAGTGTAAAATTGCTACCCCTCAAAATAACTCAACACACAGCCATTAATGTCTAAACTGCTGGCAACAAAAGTGAGTACACCCCTAAGTGAAAATGTCCAAATTGGGCCCAAAGTATCGATATTTTGTGAGGCCACCATTCTTTTCCAGCACTGCCTTAACCCCTTGGGCATGGAGTTCACCAAAGCTTCACAGGTTTCCACTGGAGTCCTCTTCCACTCCTCCATGATGATATCACGAAGATGGTGGATGTTAGAGGCCTCTCGCTCCTCCACCTTCTGTTTGAGGATGCACCAGAGATATTCAATAGCGTTTAAGTCTGGGGACATGCTTGGCCAGTCCATCACCTTTAACCTCAGCTTCTTTAGCAAGGCAGTGGTCATCTTGGAGGTGTGTTTGGGGTCGTTATGTTGGAATATTGCCCTGCAGCCCAGTCTCGAAAAGGAGGGGATCATGCTCTGCTTCCATATGTCACAGTACATGTTAGCATTCATGGTTCTCTCAATGAACTGTTCTACAGGTGGTCTGGTATCCATATGGGCCAAGTTAGCTAACAGTTTACCCAAGCATTCTCCATACTTGAAAATACTTTGTTTACAAAAAAAATGACGTTGCTTGGTTTTTTCAATATGTAATTGCGTAACAACCTGGGTCTGCACTTTAATTTTTAGGAGTACCTCGGGGAGGGTTGGTTATTAAAGGTCTCTTCCAACTCAGAAGGTTTGTCTGTCACTAAATTAAGTATTGTTTTGGATGAACGTTTGAGTCTATTTTTCCGAGTAGATAAAAGTGTATGGGCATGTAATTTAAACACCTCCCATACTATTCCAAAGGGAGACTAGCCCTGATTTGTGGCAAAGAATAATTTAAATTCTTCAGCTACAGGTATATCGGTGTGTTCAGTGAGAGCAGTCAACCAATTGGGGTTTAGTTTCCATGTGGGGGTAGGAGGAAATGCTAATAAATTAGCGGTCATCCAGTATGGTACATGGTCATAAAGAATTCTAGGGGCGAAGCAAACTCTTATGACTTTGGGCAGGAGAGTTTCGGATACAACCCGCGTGAGCTTGTAGAACTGAAAGAGGGACCAAGGGAATTCTGGATTAGAAAGGGAGGCAAGAAAAGAGGTGTTAACACAGAGCAACATCAGAGTGTAATATAATCGTAAAACAAGTTTGTCCCGTGAGAGGGATGAGGAATCCCCTACAGGGGAGAAGTCGCCTTAGTTTGAGGCCCACATAGTAAGGGTGGGTCTGCAAGGAGGGCAGGTCAGAGCTCACGGATCCTCCATGCGAGGGTATAGACAGAAATTATATGTTTCTTAAGTGAGTCACAGACTGCAGTCCAGTTAGGGGTAGCCAGTTGCAAGGCCACATGTATTTCCTAAGGGGGTTAATAAAGTAAAGGGGGGAATTTGAGGTGCTAGTAGGAATTCTTCAGTTACTCAAATGTGGCAGGAATATCAGTGCCTAGAACTCAATGGGCTCAACTGAGAAAACCCCATTAAAAGGGTATAAAGTTGACGGGCAGTTAGGTGTCCTGAGTTATTAGGAGATTCAGAGACAAGTTCCTGGCGTGTCTTCCAGGAATCAAATGTTGCGAGGAGGTGTTAAGGCAGTAGAGGATTGGTTGATTATTTCCACAGAATATAGTGGCGTCTGGGCCCACAACCTGTGGGTGAGTCGGGGACGAGCCAAGAACAAAAAAAAATGTCAGAAAGCAAACAAAAGTTTAAGTTGTGAACTTGCAAAGTCTGGGTGGTAATAAGGCAGAATTTGGTGGGTGAGGGAACAGAATTTGTAACCAATAGCTAAGTCAAATAAGGGTAAATACTTGCATGTATCTGGTCTAGGGGGACTAAAACCCAACCAGCAAGCCCACAGAGTGGGGGTAGAAAAAGATTTAGAGATGGATCCATCGAATCCCCCTGGTCGTGGACTGGGGAGGTGAGGCAGCTTCGCTTGTGTATATAAGCTTTGCCGTGGTATCCGGAGGACTGTGTTGGTTTCTGTGGGGCAACAGAGGCCGATCTCTGGCGAGAGGTTCCGGCATTAGGGGGGTTGTCCACCAGGTGGAGCTCTTGAAGGGTGTGTTGGAGTTCCTCCGGTGATCTGTATATGTATTTGGTTCCTTGATAGGTGAAGTGGATCGAAAATGGGAAACCCCATTGATGGGTAATGTGGCGTCATTGGAGTTCCATGAGCTGGGGTTTCATGGCTCTGCGCTTTGTGATGGTCAGTTGGGACAGGTTCGAAAAGAGCTGGTAGTTGAGTCCTGGGAAGCTGAGGATTTCTCTTTCCTGAGGAGCCGCGAGGAGTTGTTCCTTGGTGCTGTAGTAGTGGAACTTTGCAATGATATCTCGCGGTGGGCCGTCTTGTTTTTTTGGGGTTAGCACCTGTGGACTCTGTCCATCTCTAAACGTTCTATGGGAATTGCTGGCTGGAGCTCTTGGAACAGGGTCGTCATAGTAGATTGTAAATCTAGTACCATTTCCGGGATCCCTCTAATGCAGAGATTCGACCGCCTCGCTCCATTTTCATAGTCTTCCAGCCTGGTCTGCAATGTTGTATTTTCTTCTTTGAGGTTCTCTAATTCCGCCATGTAGTCCTGGGCTGTGACTTCCATGTCATCCACCCTCACCTCTAGGGCAGCAGTACAGGCCCCCAGCTCCCTGATCTCTTTGGTGAGGCTGTTTGTAATGTGCTCCGAGGTCTGCTTGAGAGCTTTGTGCAGCATTTTATCAATCTGTTGTAGTAGTGCTGGGCAGGCTGCCTGGTCAGATGTGGTACCTGAAGGAAGGAGAAATTCACTCCCAGATTCATTCAGGGCCGACTGTGTCAGCAGCTGTTTGCATGCACGGGCTCCACTGCTGGGGGATGTGTGTGAGGAGTGTGCCGTCGCCATCTTGGAGGTGTTTTTATGTTGCAGCGGGCAGCTCCTGGGACCCAAATGGAGGGTCCATTCAGTGCATCGGCTTGACGGTGTGTGGCGCGTGTGACAGGAGCGGGCTGCTGACTGCAGGAAGCTTCTTACAGCGGTCTCTTTTCCCCTTGAGGAATGGAGCTCTAGCTGTGCATGTCCATACAGCTAGGGCTGCCATAATATCTGCTTTTTGACTCTTAAGATACACAAGGATTACCGTGCGTTTGACCTTGTTTCATAACCACCTAAACATTCCACGTTAAGAATTTGATAGTGGTCATGGGTTAGAGAAAGACCATAAAGAAGAATAATCCGCATATCGGATTGGCAGTATAGAGGCACATCCAAAGGTTTGTACATGTAACCGTATATGAAACAATATACATTGTAGATAAAGCAACTGTTTGTCAGCATAAATCGTCATTATACCATGGAAGAAAAAAAAAAAAAAACAACAGAGAAACAATAATTTTTTAATGGTAACAGTTCCCTTCCCACCCAGCTCCACCTCGCCCCAACTTGGTGGGGGCATTATATCCCTAACCTAAGGGGTGGCAATGTACATCCAGCATAGAAAAAAGGAAAAATATGCTGAAGGAGTATATCTTGTGTTGCATTAGAGGAGGGGTTGTACGTCCGGGGACGTAACTAAAATGCCAAAGTAGGGAGAACAAAAGTTATACTATGGGAACGACTTCTTCACTTATAAATGTGAGGGAGTAATCTTGTGAGAGCAGATCTCCATGAAAATGTATTTGTCCAGTTTGTTATACACACAGCAGGAGTATCAGCATAACAATTTCCATAATAATTGTCCTGGGGTGCAAACATAGGCTGGGGGAAAATGTGTTAGGCAGCGGGACATATCCACATTTTACCAGACAAATATATCAGAAGCAGTATGATGGGTAAGCTGCCCAGAGTAGGAGAGGCCAAATCATATATCAAGTCAGGAGTATGATAGCGGTGAAAAGGAGAAGTGGAAGTCTATCTGGCGGCATATCCACTTCTGCAAAGCAGTGTGGTCAGAGAGAACGTGACAGCATTGTAAGTGTGGAGCGACTCACGGGATGCATCGATCGGTGTGGTAGTCAGGCACGTTGAGTACATTGGTCCAGCTGTTAGGAAAAAGAACAAGTTTTGCTGTTTTTTGACGTTTCCGCGGTGGCGCGCGCTCCCGTGCGCGTTCACGTGCGCCTGTGCGCGCCTGCGTGCGCGCGCACGCGCCGGAAACGGCGCCAAACGGGCCTATTTAAACCTGGAGACCCTGGAGACAAGTGCTGCTCATTCTACAGCGTTCCCGACCTGTGGGCCCCAGCCTCTGATACCTGTTCCTGTGTTGTTCTGCCTCCTGTTTGACCCGGCTTGTCCCAACCTGTTGTCTGCTACCTGCTCCGACCCCGGCTACCCACGACCATCCGATTGCCTGCTCCTGTGTACCTCTGCTGCCCGCCCGTGTAACGAACCTTGCTTGGACTCTGACTACTCTTTTGCCTGATCCTTTGTACCTTCTTGCCTGCCCGTTGCCGACCCAGCCTGAACGACCATCCTTCTACCTGCACGCCTCCTGGAGCTTCACTACATCATCGGTGACCCTCCAGCCCTCATGCCATCCCGCACTCTTGGGCCTCTGTCCCCACTACCAGGGGTCCTTGAATCGGGTGCGCAAGAGCGGTTGTTCCCTGCACAAGACAGACTCCACCGTCAGGTACGTGACAGAAACGAGCAGCCATGACTGAGTCTGCGCAGGGAACCCGCTCCGCCATGGACGACTTGTGTGCACATCTTGCCGGTCTGACCCAAGCCGTCAAGAACCTCCAAGAAGGATACACCCGGCTGGAAGAGCGGGTGCAGGAACTTTCCACCGCTCCGACCACCGGTGCTTCTGCGGCCCGCACCATTGTGACCCTGCCCTCGGAAACCCAAGGTCCCGCTGCCGGACAAGTTCTCCGGGGATCGGCGCAAGTTCCGGGTCTTCCGAAGTGCGTGCGATCTATACCTCGGATTGCAGACACGCATGTTTTCCCTGGAAAGCACGAAGGTCGGATTCATCATCTCGCTTCTGCAGGGTGAACCCCAGGCCTGGGCTCTCAGATTATGGGAGCAAAACGCTCCTGAAGTGTCTTCCACTGCAGTCTTCTTCCAGGCCATGGCACAACTGTACGAAGACCCCCACTTAGCTGCCACCGCAGAAGCTGCTCTGCACACCCTCCAGCAGGGACGTCGCCCAGTGGAAGACTATGCCACTGAATTCAGGCGCTGGAGCTCGGATACAGCCTGGGGCAGCGCGGCTCTCCTATTCCAGTTCCGCATGGGACTCTCGGAGCCTTTGAAGGATGAGCTGGCGCGAGTGGGGATCCCTAAGACCCTGGAGGAGCTGATCACCTTGGCCATCTCTATCGATCGGCGCCTCAGAGAGCGTCGCGCCGAAAGGTCTTCCGGGCAGTTGCGTCCCACCTGGATGCTTCCTCGGGTTCCTGGCTACCCGACACCACCAACACCGCCTTCTTTTCACCCGACTTCCTCCTCCTCCTCTCCCCAGGACACTTCCGAACCCATGCAAATCGGACTACTC
>BLSH010107257.1:94755-127296 GCA_018402905.1 Glandirana rugosa
CTCACCCTCTTCTCCCAACGTAACTGTTAGGTTGTGTTACCCGATGGTTGGTGATATTAACTTCCTGTTTGTGGCACATTAGTATATGTGAGGGGGGAACTTTTCAAGATGGGTGGTGACCATGGTGGCCATTTTGAAGTCGGCCATTTTGAATGCAACTTTTGTTTTTTCAATAGGAAGAGGTCATGTGACACATCAAACCTATTGGGAATTTCACAAGAAAAACAATGGTGTGCTTGGTTTTAACGTAACTTTATTCTTTCATGAGTTATTTACACATTTCTGACCACTTATAAAATGTGTTCAATGTGCTGCCCATTGTGTTGGATTGTCAATGCAACCCTCTTCTCCCACTCTTCACACACTGATAGCAACACCGCAGGAGAAATGCTAGCACAGGCTTCCAGTATCCGTAGTTTCAGGTGCTGCACATCTTGTATCTTCACAGCATATGGTTTTTTTATGGTTTTTATGATCAGTAAAAACCAATACCGGGTGAGCTGCTCCTTCCTGGAGGTACCGCCATTCCTCCAAAGCCGACTTGATGGCCAGCAATTCCCTATCACCGACATCATAGTTCCAGCAAGATGGTGCACCACCACATTATGGGTGTCAGGTCTGAGCATTCCTAGATGAACAGTTTCCTGGAAAGTGGATTGGTCATCATGGGCCAGTTGAATGGCCCCCAAGGTCTCCCGATCTGACCCCCTTAGACTTTTATCTTTGGAGTCATCTGAAGGCAATTGTCTATGCTGTGAAGATACGAGATGTGCAGCACCTGAAACTACGGATACTGGAAGCCTGTGCTAGCTATCAGTGTGTGAAGAATGGGAGAAGAGGGTTGCATTGACAATCCAACACAATGGGCAGCACATTGAACACATTTTATAAGTGGTCAGAAACTTGTAAATAACTCATGAAAGAATAAAGTTACGTTAAAACCAAGCACATCATTGTTTTTCTTGTGAAATTCCCAATAAGTTTGATGTGTCACATGACCCTCTTCCTATTGAAAAAACAAAAGTCGAATTCAAAATGGCCGACTTAAAAATGGCCGCCATGATCACCACCCATCTTGAAAAGTTTCCCCCCTCACATATACTAATGTGCCACAAACAGGAAGTTAATATCACCAACCATTCCCATTTTATTAAGGTGTATCCATATAAATGACCCACCCTGTAGATTGAAAAGAAAAGCAAGATGAGAGGAAGGAAAGGTGAGATGTAATGAATGACAGGCGGGAAGGAAGGATAAGCTAAAAATAAAATATTGCTACTTTCTCTGCACAAAAACAAAAGGGATCATACAATCCTATACCAACAGTTGATCCAGAGGAAGGCGAAAAACCCCAGCAAAGCATGATCCAATTTGCTATAGCGAGGGAAAAAATTCCTTCCTGACCCCCCGAGAGGCAATCGGATTTTCCCTGGATCAACTTACCTATAAATGTTAGCACCCAGTTATATTATGTACCTTAATATAAGGAAGTGAGAGGGAATGGATGACAGGAGAGAGACCTGGAAGGGTAAGGCAAAGTGAAAATTAGATACAGCTGCTTTCTTTGCTGCAAGCCTGAGCAAATGCCAGTATATAAATGCAGATAGGTGCTCTTACTTAAGAGACAACTGCTGTCCCAAAAGACCCACAGAAGGGACTCCCTTGCTATTTAGCGCTAATAGCGGCCCGAGACAAGGGACTGCATTTCGGGAGAGGCTGAACCTGAATGGAAGCTGCCGACTGCAGAGGTAAGGACGTTCGACCACCATTCACTGACCATGAGGTATGAGGAAAAAAAGGAGAATGCTGGGAGGGCACTAGCCCTTTTCTTTTATACTATTCACTCGTCCTGAGGGAGGAGCCAAGGCAGAGCTTGTCACAGGTATACTGCCATGGAGGCACCAGGAAAATGCTTTTTAATCTATGTAAGCACTATCAGTTTTCTTTCTCTACTATTTATCATTGGCAATCACTGGCCACCTGGGAGCAAGGAGTGGAGAGGAGCTCTAGAGTTGTCTTACTATAGCCCCTGGTGAGGCTAGAAAGCTGTTTTTGACCCTACTTAGCTATAGTGGTCACACTGATCCAGGTGAGAATATTCCTGTGGGGGGGGGGGGAGCACTTGAGGTGATACCCATCCTGGATCCTTTTGCGCACAGAGGAGTGGATTCATTTTGAGCACTTACATTGTGGGGACTTTATGGACTTATATATTCTTCTATATTCAATGTTTATTATATGTTTATATGAATTCTGTTTTTTATTGTTTTACAAAATGTTAAGTATTTATGCTCTGCATGATTAGTACTGATTTCATATATGAAGTAATATTTGGGGTATCATCAGAATACTTATATATTTTCACTATATATGCACTTTAGTGTGTTTATTTTGAAGCGCTGCACAGCTAATTGTTTAACCACTTCAGCCCCGGAAGGATGTGCCCCCTTCCTGACCAGGCCATTTTTTGCGATAAGGCACTGCGCTACTTTAACTGACAATTGCACGGTCACGCGCCGCTGTACCCAAACAAAATATATGTCCTTTTTTCCCACAAATAGAGCTTTCTTTTGGTGGTATTTGATCACCTCTGTGGTTTTCATTTTTTGCGCAATAAGCAAACAAAGACTGACAATTCTGGAAGAAAAAAAACATTTTTTTGCTATAATAAATATCAAAAAACTATTTAAAAAAACGAATTTATTCATCAGTTTAGGACAATATGTTTTTTTCTACATATTTTTGATTAAAAAAATGCAAAAGAAAATGCAAAAGGCATATATTGATTGGTTTGCGCAAAAGTAATTGCGTCTACAAAATACGGGATAGATTTATGAACTTTTATTTATTTAATTATTTTTTTACTGGTAATGGTGGTGATCTGTGATTTTTATCAGGACTACGGCATTGCGGCGGCTAAATCTGACCCCAAATTACACTTTTTGGGGACCAGTGACATTATTACATTGATCAGTGCTATAAAAATGCATTGACCAATGTAAAAATGACACTGGCAGGGAAGGGGTTAAAGTGGTTGTCAAGTCTTTAAAAAAAAAAAAAAAAACACCTGCAAGAGAAAGGCATAATGAGCTAGTCGGGCTGTTTCTTCACTGAGCATGTGCCGACGACGTTAGCACATGCAAATACAGGGAATATCTCCTAAATGGTGCAATATTTAGGAGATATTCCCGGGACCTACAGGTAAGCCTGAATATAGGTTTACCTGTAGTTTAAAGGGGTTGTCATGACTTGACAACCACTTTAAACTACGTGGTGATCAAGGGGTTAACTGTGTTCTCTCAGCATGTTCTAACTGTAAGGGGGGGTGGGCTGCCAGGTACACGACAGAGATCACTGTTCCTGATGACTGGGAACAGTAGATTTCTGTCATGTCCCCTGACAGAACGGGGATCCGCTGTGTTTACATTGGCAGATCCCCATTCTGCCTTTGCACAGAGCAATCGTGGGTCGCCGGCGGACATCCTCGCGCGGCAGCAATCCCTCATGCACGGACCGACATACATGTACGTCGGTTCGCGCAGGAGAGCCGACCTGCAGCAGTATATCTGCGTGAGCAGGTCAGCAAGTGGTTAAATGCATTGATACATGTGTAGGATGGGATTGTGATTAGCGTCAGCAGCTTTTTAGGCTTCCCATTATCACGTTATAGGAATGGCGCTTAGGATCTCTTTTTGATTTATACGCGTTGTTTTGATTTTCTGATTTTTTTTTTTGGACGAAAACTTTACTGATTAGATAAAAATAGTTTGCTCTGGTATTGTACAAGATACAGTTTCGTGTTTGACCCTTCAGATAATTTCACATGAACTATCATAATCGGCTCTCTAAAGCTGTGTCCTAAGAATCAGATTATTGTACGATTGCTTCAAAAGCCGTATTTTTCATCCGATTTTCTCATCGTGTGTACTAGAATTTATCCTTGAAGACTCAGCCATGTGGCTTTATCAGATAGCATTTTGGAATAATTGTTTCAATGGATGTCATCTCTGACATCTTTCTTTTTAAAGGATTTAACACTTTTCTGTCTCCTGTCCCACAATGCCAACTTTTCTGACCCGGCTATTCACATGCTCATCAAAATATTGTTATTATTATTATTATACAGGATTTATATAGCGCCAACAATTTACGCACCGCTTTACAACTTGAGGGTAGACACTACAAATACAATACACTTAAATACAGTAGAAATCAGAGGGCCCTGCTCGTTAGAGCTTACAATCTAAAAGGGAAGATCAAGAGAAACACGAGGTAATAAACTTCGGGGGATGCGCTAACAGAGAAGATAAATGTACAGTTGTTAGGTGGGAGCCAGATAGGCTTCTCTGAAGAGATAGGTTTTCAGGGATCGTCTGAAGGTGGACAAACTAGGAGAAAGTCGGACAGATTGGGGTAGGGCATTCCAGAGGATGGGAGAGGCTCTGCAGAAGTCCTGGAGGCGAGCATGGGATGAGGTGACAAGGGAGCTAGAGAGCAGGAGGTCTTGGGAGGAGCGAAGAGATCGATTTGGTTGGTATTTCGAGACCAGGATAGTTATGTAACTGGGGGCCATGTTGTGAATTGATTTATAAGTTATTGTTAGGATCTTGAATTTAATACGTTGGTTGAGTGGCAGCCAATGTAGAGATTGACATAGGGGTGTAGCAGATGCCGAGCGGTTTTTAAGGTGGATGAGCCTGGTGGCAGCGTTCATAATGGACTGAAGTGGGGAGAGACTATTTAGAGGTAATAGAACTAACTTCACTGGTGTACCCCGCAAACTAATTTTCTTAGAGTGATACTAAACACATTGTTTAATTTACATTGTCCCTTCTATTATGTGGAAGATGGCAATTTAGATGGATGGTATTTTAATAAAAAAAAATTGATGTACCTTTTCCCTAATTGATATGTAGCTGTCACATGAGCCAGATCTTTCCCAGCCTGTCTACAGGGAAACATAAGCAGGAAGGAAGAGCTTCTAGTCCTCTGCTGCTGGTCACATGTTCAACATAAAAAACAGCCTTTGGAACACAGAGTAAAAATAAATAAATACATAAATTATTTCAATAAACTGTTTTAAATTGTCATACAAATATATATATATATTGAAATTAAATCTTTATTATTGTGAAAATAGTATGGTGTGGGTGGATTTCTGCCAGTCACAGGCTGTGTTGCGGCCCTCAAGGCCGTGGCTTAGAATAAGAGGGAGGTGAAGCCTCCATTAATCTACATGTAATACCCCACCTCCATTGTGTTTATCTGGTTAGTGGGCATGGAGGAGGAGGTAGGGAGTGGGCTGTCATTTAACACTGTGTATACGCCCACAAGTGTGACTGTATAGTCACATGGGATGCTCAGATGTGATAGAGACAAAATTCTCAGCTTAGAAACTCACTGATAACTGAGCATGTGCAAAGCTGCCAACACTGCTGCAAACATCCCGAGCTGAATTGGGGACATGAACAGAAGGTGGAGATAGAGAGCAGCAGGATCAACTAGGTTTTTTGCAGAATACAGAAAATGAATCTCATATTGATTGAGTGAGTATGAACAGCATGTAATACAGCATGTATTTATAGTTGTTATTATGTGGGTTTAGTGACACTGTAATGAACATTATACAGAAGGATGGATTCATAGTCTCCTGGTTGTTTGTTGTCCCTGTGATCAGCTGATTCTGACAAACACATTGAACCATCCATTATTCCCATCCTAAAGTCTCTTGGAGTTGAAAAAAAAGAGCCATAGGGGGTGTAGAGGAAGACAAAACATACAAAAATCTACTCACAATGAATAAATCTGTTACATTCTGCCCTCCCCGAGTGAGTAATCAATTACTAACCCTGCCCAGACTGGGGACAAAATACAGAAGGCTAAAACACAAAATCCTTTGTGTCGCCTCCCCACTGCAAAGAATGGCATAATAAATGAAGTGCAAATATGATATAAATACAAGACCCATCCTAGAATCAGCAGTTCCAAGCAGCTATTCAGAATTTCACTACCCAAGACTAGAACACACGGGTGGGCGAGTTGCAATCTGCTTTGAATTCAATCTGAACCTTAGACCCTTCTCTATTGGCCCAACTCACTCATTTGAATATGTAGATACACAACTAGAGAAATTAGCTTTAAAATGTTACTCATATACCGACCAACAGGCAGTGGAAAAGCCTTTCTGCAGAAAATAAATAAATCAAGTACATGAGTAAATCAACCTAAAAACCCAGTTGTATAATCATTTTAGCAAATTGTGCTGCTCTTCCTTCTAGATATATAGCCCGTTAAGACTGCTGTCTCTACATAGCGTAAGCTTTTTGGACCCCCCCCCCCCCCTTGTCCCCATTGGAAGATTTCTGTTCTATTACTATTCTAAGGGACAACCCAAAATGTTCTTTTACTTTCACATTTAATGATAATGGTAAACAGGACAATAAATAAAGAGGATGTATCTTCCTAAAAGGAGCAGAGGTAGCAATAAAAAAACAGACAGGTATTCTAATCCATCTGCACTATGTCCAAAACTGGAAAAAAAAGTTTTGACTTTAGGTATACTTTAACAACAAAATGGTCGCATCTGCTTTTGACTCAGTTGCGTCTGTCCAGACCAACTACAGTCAAACCTTCCATTTATAGGAAAAGTTAATGAAAAGGCAATCACTAGCATGCTGTACACCTGGTAGTCAAATAACAAAAATTTTGATCTGGTTTTGGGAAAAAACGCAGTACAGGAATAGCACTGGTCCGACTATTGAATGATCTATTAATGGCTAGAGACGTGGGAGAATGCTCTATGCTTATCTTCCTTAATCTTTCTGATGTATTTGATGCATTATTGAATCACCTAAAGCTGCTCTGTGGTCTAGAGGGCAAAGTACTCAGCTCGTTCAAATCCTTCTTGTCAAGGAGATCACAAAGGGTTACAGCGGGAAACCACTTATCCTCTTCACTTCCATTACATTACAGGATTCCACACGGCTTTATTCTGTCATTTGCCTTATTGGGAAATAAAACACCATGCCCTTAGCTACCATTGCTATGCAGATGATACACAACTCTACCTGTTATTTAAACCAGACAGGTGATCCTTTGACCAAGATGACATACAAGAGTGGATGAACTGTAACTGGCTTAAGCTGAACCCAGGCAAGAGAGAAGTTTTTGATTGGTGGGCAGAGGGAAACATTACAGAGGTTTAAACCTTGGGAGTACAAATCTTATGTTCTTAGACCATGTGCACAGCCTGGGTGTGATCCTGAACGTTGTCTTATCGATTGGGCAAAAGGTATCACCTATCCTTCCACCATCTCAGGAATTTTCAAAGAATTTAAACATCTAATTCCAGCAGAGGATATGCCAAAATGAATCCGTGCTTTTGTATCAAGACTGGATTACTGCAACTTCCTATATTCCAGACTCTCTGAGAAAGAACCGCATCCTGTACAAAATGCAACAGCCAAGTTACTCACCCACCAACCTTGCCCCTGCCACATCACCCAAATTCTTCACTCCCTACTATGACTTTCAATCAAATGGAGCCTATCATTTAAAATTGGCCTTCTAACTTATAAAGTTCTAAAGAACTTGGTCCCAGTTTATCTGACATAACTAGCAGAACCCATACTCCCACATGGTCCTTCCTCAGAGAAAGGAAAATTACACGAGCCCAAAGGCACCTCACAATCTTTTGGACCTTATGAATTCTATCATGCATAACCACAATATGGAACTCACTGACATCCATTGTCTGGTAAGCACCCCCACTGGGTGTTTTTAAAAATAGACTGAAGACACAACCATTTACCTAGAATTCTAGCAACACCTGACAAATCCTTCTCTTGAATGACCCCATCACCAAAATCATTATCATAATATAATAATTAATAACAATAATAATAATAACACTAATAATACTACTACTAATAATTATTATTATTACTTTGTAACTGTGATATGGTGGAATTTGAGTTATACATGTTTTACATGAGCAACTGGCTACACCATATCAGGGCTTGAGCGAGGGCATATATGTATGTACTAAACAAACCATATATATCAATACCATATATACTGTATGTCGCCAACTTCAGCAGTAAATTAATTTGCATAGCCAAAAATGCTTGGACATTAACAACCAGATGTGTTGGGCAAGCTGAGTTTGGCAGGGGAAGGCATTACTAAACCACATACTGCAGATCTTTAAGTTTCCTAGAACTTTTACTTTGAGATTCGGCTTATGTTCATGGTATGAAAATGCATTTAAAATTATTGTAAACCTCAGACATTAAATATGAATAAAGCATATCCCTCCATAGTGTGTACTTATCTCAATTAAGAGCACTAAGTGCCATTTCTGTCTGCTGCTACATTCCTCTGCTATCAGCATGAATCAGTTTTGACAAGTTTTCCTGACACCCAGAGAAAAATGGTGACAGGGGAGAGACCTCCAGCAGATTGACAGCCTCAGCTCTGTTCCTGTATGTTGTGTGAAGGGGGAGGCATGGGTGGGCACCTCCCCTCCAATTAGCTCTCAGAGCTCTCCTTACTGAGCCATGCAGTGTGTAATATCAACTCTCTGCCCCTGTTTTCTGACAGCCCAGAGAGGCTTCATAAATTCTACACTTTTTTAGATAAGGGTCCCAAGTCCCCCCCTTGCATCAGGGTTCTTAGAGTTCCTCCCCCTTGCATCAGTGTCCCCCCTTTCATTAGGGTCTCCAGAGCCCCCCCTTACATCAGTGTCACCAGAGTTCCCCAGTCACAGCAAAGCCCCCTCCCCTTTCATTAGGGTCCCCAAATCCTCCCCCTTACATGAGGGTCCCTAGAGCCCCCCCTTAAATCAGGGTCCCCAGAATCCCCCCTTCTTACATAAGGGTCCCGAGTGTCACCATCCCTTACATTAGGGCTCCAGAGACCCCCTCCATAAATCAGGGTCCCCAGAGCCCCCCCTTACATCAGCATTTCCAGATCCACCCCCTTACAACAGGGTCCCCCTTTTCATTAGGATCCCTAATGTTCCCTCCCCCTTACAACAGGGTCCCCAGAGTTCCCCCTTTACATTAGAGTCCCCTCCTTGAATTAGGGTCCCCAATGTCTCCCTTTACATCAGGGTCCACAGAGTCCCCCCTTACATCAGAGCCCCCCCTCTGTCCTACATAAGGGTCCTAAGCTTCCCCTTAACACCATGGTCCTTAAGGTCTCTCCCCCTTACATCGGAGACCCCCCTTTTTTAGGGTCCCCAGAGTTCCCCATTTACATCAGAGTCCCCCACCCCCTTTCACTAGGGTCCACAAAGTTCCCCTTCCCCTTTTACACCAGGGCCTCCAGAGTCCCCCTAATCAGGCTTCCCGGAATCCCCCTTCCTTAAATCAGGGTCCCCAAAGTCCCCCCTTATGTCAGGGTCCTCAGTGTCCCCCTCCTTTCACTAAGGTTCCCAGATTCCCCACCTCACATCAGAGTTCTAAAAGTCCCCCTCCCTTTATGTCATGGTCCCCAGAGATCCCACTTCCATCACTGCAGCAGGCAGCTACAGGACAGACAGATGGAAGCCAGGGCAATGGGACCCGGCTGGTCTGCAGTAGGAATCTCAGTTCTCCTTCTCCTTTAAATGTCAGAGCCTGTGGGTGGGGCAAGCATGTGATTGGTTGCTTGAATGACTGTGGTCCAATCAACCAACCACTAGTACTGACAGGCAATGAGTGGTGGCAGTGGGCGGAGAGTGGATGCTGTCTGTCACCTCTAATCTCTGCACTCAGTGTGGTCATGGCAGCAGGGGGACCCTATCTAGTATTTGTACAAGATGCTCAGGATGGGGGAACACCCACCCAAAAGCCATTTCTGTCTCCGTTAGCAAAAGCAGGGCACTGAATGCTGTGACAGCGAGCTGATGCGGTGGAAAGTTTTTTGCATGTAAGTGCAGCTGGATATCTGGCACCCCACCAACCACAAAAAAATTCCACCCAGGGCAAGTGCCCCCCCATACCGGCCCTGCATTTCAGTGTGCAACAAAGATATTCAAGACTAGAAAGAAATGACAATAAACATGCAAAAAGCATATGTTAAGGAAACTTACACTCTTAAATGTCCAAACTTTTTCAACTTGCATGTGCAAGAAATGTATGCTAAATGCGTGTTAATAATATGCAACTCTGTCCTTTAAAAGAGCATGTTGTAAAACAACCTATTTGGTTTATCTTTTTTTTTTGTAAGTGATCACATGACCCCAGTTAACAGCTGCATAAGGGGCTTAGAGAGCTGTGGGTGGAGACTGCAGGGGGGCATGTCAGCAGGAGGCAGAGAAACAGCAGTACACTGATCTTCATAGTGAAGAGCTGTACATGGGGGCATGTCAGCGGAAGTCTGACCACTTGATTACAGGCAGGTTGTGACCCCAAGTAGAAAGCAAAGAAGAAAATTGACCACACTGGGATGAATGGCTTCCATTCCTAGCATGACCATGGTTTGAAATAGGAATACAGGGGGACTGGCAGGATCACCAGGTATTACACGCAAAGGAAGCAAGTCAAAGAGATCAGGATACTTTTCATACAAGTACATGGTACCACAAACACATATCGGAAATATGAAATGTTGGGGTAGCCTACACTTTAAGCTTAGACATAAGCCTGTGTGAAAAAGCAAGTACCAATGCTCTTAGTAAGCACACACACTGATGCTTTCACATAAATAGCCTTGGTATCTCTTGCAACTGCAGCTATCCACACTACCAAAAACACAAAATGCTGATAAATCATTTATGTAGAAAAAAACAATTTTCATAATTTTCATTATATCATTTTCAGTCCTGTATATTGATGAACAACATTCAACAGCTAAGAGTCCAACTGGAAAAGATGTTTGAAAATATGGGTGGAAAGGAGGTAAGACCCTTGATATATATTGTGTGTGTTTTATCAGGATATATTTAAAGATCATTAGCAATATGCCTATTTAAAAATTAATTTACATCAATATTTGATCTTAGAAAAGAGTAGTATTAAATCTTATTGCAATAAGTTAAGCAAAAAACAAAGCACTAAATTCATAAATTCCGGAGCACTGAATGCTAATGATCTGTAACGTTAAAAAAAATAATATTTTATGTTTTGTGTTGTAATCACCAGTCCATCATTTCCAGCTATTACTGCATATGACATTTTTGTATCTGTGTTGATGGTATTGTGTTTTGTGCTCTGTCTGTAATGTGTCATGTCTTTGTCCAATGCTTTTTAACCTGCAATCGACCGAGCAGAAGATAGAAGGAGCAATAGCTTTTTACAAGGTTTGTGAAAGCTAGCATGCATTGGTAGTTCAAACCATATGTTACAGGCTGTATCATGGTGCCAGCCTGACAGGCTATTGTGACTGTGCCAGCCTAAGATAGGAACACAAATGTTGTATTGAGAATTCAGTGGGAGATGAAATAAACATTTTACATTGTGACATCTGCTATAATAATTGCTTAGTAATAAAAACAAGACACATGGAGAATCCTAGTTTGACCTCTGGGCGCTTATGTCTTTTTTGGCTCTAAAAAGTAATGGTCTGTGTCTTTTGCCCATTTTATACATAGGCATTCAACTAATGCAGTGCAATAACTATAAATGACAACATCTATATAGCTTTCCCTTCTCTGTCAGCTGTTAAAAAATGTTAATCCATATACAATGGAAAGCAACAAGTGTCATATTCCCATGATCAGTGACTCCGTTCCAGGACCTCAAAGGGGAACTAAACCCTAATTTCTTTTAAAGCCAAGGAAGCTGCCATCTTAACCTCCTTTCCACTGTTTGAACTGCAGCTGCCATGGTGCTCCACTTGTAATCAGATATGGCAGCAGCCATTTGACGACTTGACAGTTCGGTTGAGTGCTGACATAAGCACAATAGCAACAGTAAGAGTTCTCATTTATGACATACCCTGGATGTAACTGTTTTGGAAAATGGTTAAATTAGTGGGTTTAGTAACACTTTAAAATGATACTTCAGTTTCTGTTTTTTTCATCTTCAGGTCAACTATATACATTACAAGGACTGTATCACAATTTCAAGATGATTGTTACTGGTCCCATTTTGTCGAATTGTGGTAGCTATTTGGGGGTTTTAATTGGGAGATCCTCCCTTAATATGATCAGTCCTAGCATTTTAATAATATTTCCTAAATCCCTGATATCCCTTATAACACCCTATTTAAATACCACACCAAAAATAAAAACCCCATAGCAATCAACATACAGATATTGATGAAGATTTTATCATCTCCATCCATGTAAGACCATCTGTAATTGGAGCTCAAGGAGGCTGCTGGGTGATGAAGTGAGATAATTACAGGAGGAGCTGGGATATCAGAGAATCCTGACCACAAACTGTAGTCATAGCAGCAAAAAACAGGGATTTGAATTTTTCTGGAAAATGCAGAAAATCATAGCTGGCTATAGATTGGCCTTGTAAGATAATTAAAATAAGATTACAATACAACAATTCTTGTTTAGCACTTATATGTGTCTTTAAATATTTAAGTAAACTGGACTTTTACTTTAAAGCTGAATTATAGGTATGGTTAGCATTGCATAGTTACATTGGTCCAGCATAAGAATGCATATAGCATACTTTTGGGATCCCTGTCAAAGCTGGAAATCCCTGTAGTAGTCACTGTGGGGTTCATTAACACCACATCCAGCCTAAAGGCATCTTCCATGCAGGTAATTTAAATGATTTGTGTTTTTTTTGTTCTTTTTTTCATAACCCTCAAAGTCACATTAAAAGAACCCTCCCCTAGCTGTATAGTATTTTTTAGATAAGTTCACCTTGTGTGGAACATGTACACATACTTAGGGTGGAACATGTAATATGTCCCAGCTCCTGCTGCTTCTCCCCCTGATTCTCCCTCCTCAGAGAGACAGTGGCCATGGATTCGTCTCCCCGCCCCCGCTGTCACAATTCAAAAACAGCATGGCTGCATGGGGCTCTATGCATGCAGCTGCATCATTCTTTTACAGTTACCTGTGAATGAATGAACTACAAGTATCATCATCCACTGCGACGACAACTTGTAGTGTGGAGGTATGGAGGCTACAGGGCTTGTCTGCAGGAGCCTGATCCACTGATCACGGGTGCAATGCTTTGCAGGGAAAAAAAAAAAAATATATATATATATATATATATATATATATATATTTTTTTTTTGCTTTAATATATGTCCCCCATAGCAGTACCTTTCTCCCCATATTGTTTGACAATAGCCTGCCTAAAGTCTAAAAATTGGCAAGAATTCAAGATTTGCTATCCCTGACCCCCACCCCACCCCACCCCTACCCCCATACCCTTCAGTTCAAAGTCAAATTTAAGTTTCATGAATTTCAATCAGGATTTGTTAAACTCCCCACAAATCGAGCATAGGCAGATTTGCCCACCCCTACATGTGTACACTTCAATTGGGTGGGAGGAAAGGAAAGTGCTCAACATCTGTTACTAACTTTTAATTTAGGAAGGCAGAGTACATTCTACAATATAGGTAACAAACTATAGGCCCTCTATAAACTGATATGATTAGAGAAATTAAAATCAGATTACTATATATTGCTGAAGCGATTTGTTCTTGCACTGCATTATTGAAAGGCCCATGAGTTTTGATTATTTGATCAATGCAAATAAATGGAAAAAATAAGCTGGATGAGACAAAGATACCTAAAGACTGTGTTCCTCTAATAATGGAAAATTCCTAACATCTTAGGCAGAGCCATGTCACTATATGCTCCTACATGCTGGCTATGCATGATGAGGAATGGTTTTTAAGGCGCTGACTAACTGGTGCTAAGCATTGGCATGTAAATCTCACATTGCAGCTTACTGCTTCTTAGTCAGCTAGTGCCACTGTATGCTTTCAAACTGGTACTTTTTTATTTATTTTGTATCTTATTTTAGTAAGTACATTTGATCGTTTTTCCAGAAGCATATCAGAAGATCAGTGTGGGCTGAAGAGGCATAATGTTACTATATTTTTTTGAAATGGTGTTTTTGATACAAAATGAAACAGCCTACGGAAACGTTGCTGGTGCTGGCTTATTTGCACAGCAGTTAAATTTCAGCTCAGTTACTGATTCCTCAATAACCAGACAAAATCAGATACCGTATGTACTCTGTGTTTATTTTATCAGTTTGCATGATGTTAGGAAACCGAGGAGATGTTTTCTGCTTGGATTACACCAAAACATTGTGCCCTGAGCCACTTTCTTCTTGACAGAACACTGTATAACCTATCTCTGTTCTGCCAGTAAAGTGGCTAATTATTTCTACTATTCTTCTTTGTTTTTCCGATAATTGCAGACAGCTTTAGAAAACAAAATGGATTTGGTACACTTTGATGCACTTTCTAAACCAGTGCCCAGCATTGTCTAAGAAATTTAGGGCATGCCTCATGTTAAAATATATATATATATATATATATATATTTGTTTCATATTATTATCAAACAGATACTGAAGAGCCAAAGCTAAGAGGTAGGGGCCAGCAGGGGAGGGCTGGAAAAGGGGCCAAGTTCCCCTGGGCTGTACTGTTTTACAAATCTCTGCACTTCTCCCTGAGCGTAACACAGCCCACAAGATATACACCTATAGTATCTAAAACTTCTAGAACGCCTATGTGAACAAGTATTCAGTAGCTTTCATTGATACTTCAGAAAATGAGTCAGCATAATTGGATTAATTTCTGGATAAAAGCTAGGGGAAAAAACAGCCTTCCAAAAGTCCTAATTTTGACTATTTATTCAGACAGTGAGATTTCAAAGAGGGCAAAGACCCTTGTCAAAATAAGTCATTATGTGCTAAATTCTGGTAGCATTTTTTTTTTTTTTAATTGGAATTTCAATTGTTTTCTTAGGGGCCTTACAAATGAAATAGGAGCCAACCTGGTACCACATCCATCAAGTATTTATAAATCCAAACCAAACAGAGGAAAAAATGTGGACTTCAAAGGTATCATGAGAGACTCCAATTATATATTAACCACTTCAGCCCTGAAAGGATTTACCCCCTTCCTGACCAGAGCACTTTTTGCGATTCGGCACTGCGTCGCTTTAACTGACAATTGCATGGCCGTGCGACGTTGTACCCAAACAAAATTGAAGTCTTTTTTTCCCCACATATAGGGCTTTCTTTTGGTGGTATTTGATCACCCCTGCTGGTTTTAAAAAAAATAATATTTTTTTTTTACTTTTTGCTATAATACATATCCAAAAAAAATAAATAAAAAAAAAACGAATTTATTCATCAGTTTCGGCTGATATGTATTCTACATATTTTTGGTTAAAGAAATCACAATAGGCGTATATTGATTGGGTTGCGCAAAAGTTATCGTGTCTACAAACTATGGGAATTGATTTATGGCATTTTGATTTATTTATTTATTTTTTTATTGGTAATGGTGGCGATCTTCGATTTTTAGTGGGACTGCGATATTGCGGCAGAAAGATCGGACATTTTTGACACTTTTTTTGGACCAATGACATTTATACAGCGATCAGTGCTAAAAATAGCCACTGATTACTGTATACATGTCACTGGAAGGGAAGGGGTTAACACTAAGTGGGCGATCAAGGGGTTAAATGTGCTCCCTCATTGTGTTCTAACAGTGTGGGGGCTGGGCTGGCAGCGACATAACAGATCTCACTGATCCCAATGGCAGGGATCAGTAGATCTCTGTTATGTCCCCTGACAAAACGGGGAACCGCCATGTTTACATTGGTGGTTCCCCATTCTTCCTCTCTATCAGGTGATCGCAGGTCTCTGGCAGACATTGAGTCCGCCCGACCTGCGGGCATGCTCATGCAGTGTGCGGTGGGTGTGAGAGCATGCCACCAGCAACTGTGAGGGCACTGGGAGACCAAAAAGGGGCTGACGTCCATGGACAATTCAGGTCCACACTGTAGCCATCTTTCGGCTATAGCGTGGACGTGTAGTGGTTAAAATATATACTTATTTATTACACAAACAAACTTACAATTAAAAAAGTATATACCATTATATTTACATTTTGATATTATCTTATTTTTTCATTTTAATCTTAATTTTGTTTGTTCAATAAATGTGCAGCTATTTTAATATACAATTGGTGTCTCTCATAATATCTTTAAAGTCTATGTTTTATCTCTGTTTAATTTATAATTAACTGTTGGATGTGGTACTAGATTGGCTCCTATTTAATGTGTAAGGCCCTAAAAGAACAATTAAAATTCCAATTTGAAGTACAAAATGCTACCAGAATTGAGCACATAACGACTGATTTTTGTCCAGGGTCTTTGCCCTTTTTGGTAAAAAATCTCACTGCTAGAATAAATAGTAATAGTCATAACTAGAGCTATGCTCTGGGAGGGTAAAGCTGTTGAAAATCAAGACTTGCTTGCTCTCCACTAGTCAACATTATCCAGCCCTCCACTGGTGAACGCAGAAACCAATTTGACAGCATGTCTTTGTATCCTAACATCATAAAAGTATATCTTTTAACTTTTACCTGTATAGCAAACATTTACTTTCTAAATCTGCCTGCTTTCTTCCTTACTATATTAATAAAACAGATATTTATTAATATACTAACAAAAAGCACATAGAATGTAGCTTTTTGTTGCAATGTGTATATTTCAGAAAAATGCACAGTAAGCATGAAAACCAAGCCTATGACAACTGAAATGTTAGCTTGCTTTCTCAGGGCTATAAAAGACAGCCTTGTAAAGATGCAGCAGCAAAGATCATATTACTGAGCTTCTTTTACTGAAAATAAATAGCACAGTTTGCTTGCCTTATTTCTGTCAAATTGCTCACTTGAGTCTATATGAAAACTTGGTTTGAAGATAGCGTCTGTTCTTATTGCTGGGAGACAGGTCAGTCGCTGTCATGCAATGTTATGATTTTGTCTTGGAAGGAAAGCGATTGAGGGGAATGCTTCGAGTCAGTCTTTTTTAGAACTAAAATCAGGCTCTTGTTATCTATATCTGTAAGCTGCAGTAAACAAATTATATCCCTAAGATTCATTTCCTCATCAGAAAATAGTGGCTGTAGCCAAATAGAACTTGATTGACAGCCTAAATCTCTGGAAGACACCCTGTTGCTGAACTAAAGCTCCAATGTCAGTCTAGTACCATGATGTCTAACGTGTTAATGATACTTAACCACTTATTTAGGCTGCGGTTGCCTATACAAAGAATGCTGACTGATATGCTCAACAATTCATAGTGTACAAGATGCTCATACAAGATGCCCTGAACAGTAAATCCTGAAGGTTTAAATTGCTTAGAATGGAAAACCATAGGGACCTATTATTGATGAAGCAAAAACTTTTTTTTAAACTGTTAGGCTCGGTTCAAACTAATGCGAAATAGGATCCGACTTGTGAGACCCCAGGTCAGATGACATGTGAAATTCAATGTTTCCCTATGAGAGCTGACTTAACTGATACTAAACAAGTCTGCCCGACTTTAGAAAAGGTTCTTGCACTACTTTGGTCCAACTTTGATTCGACTTCAATGCCACAGAGTGTAAAAAATAGCATCAAAGTCAGACTCCAAAGTTGCACTGAAAGTCATGCGACTTTTGAGTCGGGCTAGTGTGAACCGATCCTTAAAGTGTATGTCAAGTCAAAAATGTATTTTTAGTTTTGGATGGAGTGGGGATAAATCAGAACCCTTGTCAGGTTTTTACTGCTATCTTGTGCTTTTTTTAAAGAGATTTGCCTTCACTTATTGTCAGGGTGATAACAGTTTCACCAGACAGGAAGTGAGATGAAATATCCCTAATGAAGCCCCAATAACAATACAAACTCAGCAAAGGTTCCTACCCTTCCAACTCTATTCAAAAAGAAAAAACATTTCTGTTTGGACATATACAAAAAAAGATGTATGGACTGGGACCTTAAAATTAATCACTATAAACAAACATAGTAAAAAGCAGCGCTTGTGTTCGCAATAATCTTGCAAATATCCAGTGCAAAATAATGATGAAAGTTGTGCAAAAATTATAAATGTGCAATAACACAGAAAAAGTGCTAGTGCAAAATATTAAGTGCAAAAAAACTGGTAAAACAGTCTGAAATAGTGTCCATAGACTATCTTCATCCAAGTGTGCAGCAGTAATCCTTCAAACTTGCTCCATCACCAAGAGACAGCATGCAAGTGATCACACTAGGGGCTTACCAGATGTACCCAATAATAGCGCCTGTATGTCAGAAAGAGCTCAGCCACCTCTCTCCAATATGAGATCCACAATTCCAGGAAACCACCACCATATACCATTCATAAGAGACAAAGAAAGTTCCTCATAGTGTATCTCTCATACAAGTGTATTTATTCAAAAACCGGGTGAAATGCGCTTACATCAAATCAAAAAATACAATCACAGTGTGGGAAATCAGACATCTACCAGTCCGCCGACCTCCGCTCCTCTCCACCTCTAAGTGAGTGTCCAGGTTCCTGGTTCGTCTGATGCATCAGCTCTCCTCGGGCCGACGTGTAGCCACGCACTGACGCGTTTCGTCACTTCCGACTTGATCACAGGGCTCACGGACTGGGACCTGCTCCTACTTCTTTGCACTGCCTGATGGCCCCAAATACATTTAACTCTATGCACATTGCTACATACATTTAAGGCCTAAGTAACATAAGGATCATAATTAATATTATACTTTCAGTGGAAACTAGTGGGAAAAACCTCACTTGACCACTTCCCACCCACCGTATGCAGAATAACAGATGTAGGATTGTTCTATTATCCTGACTGGGTGTCATTTGATGTCCAGCAGGATAAGCCGCTCGTGGCCATGAGGGTGCGCAGCGCAATGATATGTAGTGAGGTGTGACACACCGCATCTCTGCTCTTGGTAAAGAGCCTATGACGTAGGATTTTTATCATGTGATCAGCTGTGTCCAATCACAGCTGGTCACATCATAACCAGGAAGTGCCGTTTAACGGCTTTTCCTCTATTCGTGTTGACAAGGTGTGGGTAGAGGAGAGCCAATTAGCGGCTCTCCTGACAGCGGAGTCTGCGCTGATAGCATATTAATTATCAGTGCAGACCCATCAAGGGTGCCCACTAGAGCCCACCAGGGATGCAAACCCGTGCCCACCAGGGATGCCAATCAGTGCCTATTAGGGATGCCAATCAGTGCCCATCAGTAATGCCTGTCAGTGCCTCCTCACGAGTGCCACTTATCAATGTCATCTATCAGTGCACATCAGTGCCACCCTTTATTGCCCATCAGTGCCACCTATCAGTTCCCTTTATAAATGTCCATCAGTGTGGCCTATAAATGCCCATCAGTACTATCTATTAGTGCCCATAAGTGCTGCATATTAGCGCCTCATCATCAGTGCCCATCAGTGCCACCTCATCAGTGTCCATCAGTGCAACCTCACCAGTGCTTGCCAGTGAAGGAGAAAACATACTTATTTACAAAATTTTATAACCGAAAAAACAAAAAGCATATATTTTTTCAACATTTTCGGCCTTTCTTTTATTTGTTTAGCAAAAAATAACAAAACCCAGTGGTGATCAAATATCACCAAAAGAAAGCTCTATTTGATGATAAAAATTTTGTTTGGGTACAGTGTTGCATGACTGCGCAATTGTCATTCAAAATTCGGCAGCGCTGAAAGCTGGCCTGGCCAGGAAGGGGGTGAAAGTGGCCTGGTATTGAAGTGGTTAAAGCTGATCTGCAAGACATAAAAACGAAACATTTTGATCAATTTAGTACTAACGAATATAGAGGCTAAGGAACTACAGGGTGGGCCATTTATATGGATACACCTTAATAAAATGGGAATGGTTGGTGATATTAACTTCCTGTTTGTGGCACATTAGTATATGTGAGGGGGGAAACTTTTCAAGATGGGTGGTGACCATGGCGGCCATTTTGAAGTCAGCCATTTTGAATCCAACTTTTGTTTTTTCAATAGGAAGAGGGTCATGTGATACATCAAACTTATTGGGAATTTCACAAGAAAAACAATGGTGTGCTTGGTTTTAACATAACTTTATTTTTTCATGAGTTATTTACAAGTTTCTGACCACTTATAAAATGTGTTCAATGTGCTGCCCATTGTGTTGGATTGTAAATGCAACCCTCTTCTCCCACTCTTCACACACTGATAGCAACACCGCAGGAGAAATGCTAGCACAGGCTTCCAGTATCCATAGTTTCAGGTGCTGCACATCTTGTATCTTCACAGCATAGACAATTGCCTTCAGATGAGCAGTTACGTTAAAACCAAGCACATCATTGTTTTTCTTGTGAAATTCCCAATAAGTTTGATATGTCACATAACCCTCTTCCTATTGAAAAAACAAAAGTTGGATTCAAATGGCCGACTTCAAAATGGCCGCCATGGTCACCACCCATCTTGAAAAGTTTCCCCCCTCACATACACTAATGTGCCACAAACAGGAAGTTAATGTCACCAACCATTCACATTTTATTAAGGTGTATCCATATAAATGGCCCACCCTGTACATTACAGTGACCATATACAACACACTATCAATTAATAGTGTACAAAATTCTATTCATTCAAACCTTTTTTTTAAAGTGACACGATCATTATTCTCCAAAACTAATTAATGGACATCCACTAGTTAATGGCTCTGTAATCTGTTTTTCATAAAAATGTTTCTTTGTTACCTCTCCTTTTCCCCCTCATTTCATATTAGTTTCAGTTATGTGCACTGCTCTATGCACTACAAACCCTATAGTTCCTAGTCCAACTAGGAAGTGAGCAAAGAGAGTGGCTATGTTTCTACATACAGTGGGACCATTTAGAATGAATGTAGCAATCTTAGACAAGAAGTCGGATTATAACAGCAAAAAAAGAATTTGAAGATTAAAAGGATAAGGCTGAGAATAACAGTAGGGACTTTCTTGACTTAAGAATACATACAGGCAGTCCCCGGGTTACAAACAAAATAGGGTCTGTAGGTTTGTTCTTAAGTCAAATTTGTATGTAAGTTGGAACAGGTATATTTTTTAAGTGTAACTCCAACAATAAAAAAAATGTTAAGCATAGGGAAGGTTTACCCCCCCTGTAATGTTTGTTTTGCTGTCTGTGCCCCTGTTCAGAAGATTTCACCTCACTTTATGTCCCTGTGAAAATTGGATTTTGAACATTTTGGGGTTTTGTGGAAACAAGGATTGGCGATAAAGCTTCAGTGGAGACATCTTTTTCCCATAATAACTCTTACAGGAGTGAATTTCCCTCCCTAGAGGTAGATTTCCTTTCACTTCCCTCTCACTTCCTGTTTCTCCCTTCGTTCATAACTCAGATGTTCATAACTCAGGGGCAGCCTGTACTTAAATATAATTTTCTTTTTTTAGGCCAGAGTTTAGTGTCACTTTAAATAATGCCATATTCAGATAGTATTTTTTTTCTTGTTAAATTTGTTTATTAACATTAAAATTTGATAGGAGAAATTCAGGTACAGTGGATGGTACATAAGTAGACTTAGACATGTACTGGTCTGGCATCAGATAGAGAGATCAAAGGTTTCAAAGGCACTCGTTGGAGGTGGCAAACATAAAGCTAATGTTAACAAAGCATGCGGGAGTGGCTATCTCCAAATAAAAATAAAAAGTGAAATTACGGTAAAGTGTCAATCCCTGCAATTATTGCACTAGAGAAGGACCAGCTGTGATGAACTGGTGTAGTTAAAGACAAGGTCCTCAGTTGGGAACCATACCATTGCTGCACCATGACAAAAGAAAAGAGCCAAATAAATAGGGAAGAAATGTTACAGGAGATGACCAGGGAAGAGGAAAAGTAGCATAGGGAAGTGGGTGAAGGTGAAGTAAATCCCTGGGGGGTGGAACGGCTCCAAAAATTAAGCTGTGAAGGTCGCAACGGCTAAAAGGGAGATTGAGATAGTATTTATCCCACATATTACAATATATGTTAACCCCAGCCACCAAGGTTAGTCCTATACCATAAGTCTATGGGAAATTCACCAACACCCAGATAGATTAATTGCAAGTCACAAATCCTAATAATAAATTGCATCAAGACAGAGTGAGAAAGTAGAGACACAGAAGTGGCTATGTACACTGAAAGTAGTTCTTCATACTCTAGTCACTCCCCTCACTTTTCTTTTAATGGAGAGGTGGCCTTTAATGGGTCAGTCCTCCCAAATCTAAAATTTAATTTTTTGGTAGATGCAAGCGTTAAACCACCTGACAGTTTTTTTGTATCCCTTGGGAACTCTGTTGGTGAAATTTTTTCTCCTGAGTCCCTGGATCATCATCATATACACTCTGACCATTATGAAGGGGGTCCCACTTTTCCTGTATATTTGTTTTATAGTATGTAAAAACAAAACAGGAAGTGATGGAACACAATTCTTTCCAGGTAAAGAACACACACACAAATTATGGCAGTAAATTGTCACATTGAAGTATCAAAGACATAAAAAAGCAGGGGGCAATTACCATGAAATAAATTGGATAGAAAGCCTATTTAATTTATCATCATTAGGAGTAAGGAATGCAAGTATAATTTATTCTTATTAATCCCCATTTCACTGAAAACTGCAGTTCAGTTTTACATACATTCAGCTTGTTGTTGAAAGGACATCCAGATTAAACACATTTCCTGTTATTGTTACATATATCTTCATGTAGTAGTGCAGGGAGGGGCAACCTGCAACTAATAACATACTACATAATAAATCATTTCCATCCTTTTGTATAGATCCCGCAAATTATTTCCAAGAACACTTTTTCATTTTGTTCTTTACCACAGGCCATTCTTTTTTTAGTATTGATACATAAATGTCAATAAATACAAATATTAATTTATGTCTGGCAGCCAAGGAAGTGCTACAGGAAAAAAATAATAAACTGTAGTCACTTACAAAGCCATGCAAGTGGAAATGTTTTACGTTATACTGAAAGGAGTAAATTAGATTATTCTGATAAAAGCAAACAATATCATGGCCCAGACTGAAATGTATATATGCATACCCATATGTCTGTAAGCAAGGGCAAGATGGATTCTTGTGAATCCATCTTGCCCTTGGGCAAAGGAGCCCAGAAGTATCAATTAAAGAGCCCATTACTTTCAATTGAGTAAAAGCCAGAGTTGAAGATTTGTTATTCCTGCACCAGAGGGATACAGTGATAAACCTTTTTAGCCTGTAATATTGTAGTGATTAAACCATGCCAGCTTGTTTCTGCAGTTTGCTGTCCTTGATCATCTCGACAAGTTCCTTGTAACAATATTACAATGAATCCTGACATGAGGTAATACACTTAGAAAGCCCTTCTTTTATTTGACAATACTACACAAGTAATGTTCATGACTAGAGTTGAGCAAACTGGGTTCGGGTTCGGGTTCGGGGTTCGGGCATTTGATCCCACCTGTTGAATAGCTGCAGGGCAGCCAATCACTGGTTTGCCCTTAGAAGCCATCACAGCCATGCCTACTAATGGCATGGCTGTGATTGGCCAGTGCATCATGTGACCCAGCCTCTTTATAAGCTGGAGTCACTTAGTGCTGTATGTCACATGCTCTCTGGCTAGTGTAGGGAGAGGATGCTGCCGGCGCTGTGAGGGACAGATTGCAGATATTATAACATCTCATCCTGCATTACAGAACGATCTGATTGTGGACTAGGTAGAGATTACTACTACTACTGCTTTTAGGGACAGATTGCAGATCTCATCCTGCATTACAGAACGATCTGATTCTGGACTAGGTAGAGTCTACTGCTTAGAGGGACAGATTATTGTTCTAAAATCATCTCCTAGTTCTATAGGGTCAGGTTCCTGCTGTTACTGTAAGATCACAGATTATTGTTCTAAAATCATCGCCTACTCCTATAGGGTCTGGTTCCTGCTGTTGCTGTAAGGGACAGATTATTGTTCTAAAATCATTTTACTTCCTTTTGCAGCCCTTTAGCACTTTCCAGGACTTTTTTACAGTCATTTTTGTGCCGAAAAGTTCGGGTCCCCATTGACTTCAATGGGGTTTGGGGTCAAGTTCGGTACCGAACCCGAACTTTTTCTCGAAGTTCGGCCGAACCCACCGAACCCAAACATCCGGGTGTTCGCTCAACTCTATTCATGACATATTTATCAAATCAAGAATAAGCATATGAACATATTGTCTTCAAAAAGTTAAAGAGGAATTTTCAAAGTCTACTTTTTTTAACCACTTACCCTCCACAAGGTTTACCCCCCTGCACGACCAGGCCATTTTTTCCCATACGGCACTTCATTACTTTAACCTCCCTGGCGGTATGATTATGTCAGATTTCTGCGTTTCAAAACGGTGCATTTTTTCGCATAGAAATTTGGCGTTTTATATTGTAGGCATGTAATTCTTAGGAATAACTCGTTTAAATCTGTCCAAACAAGAGTCTAGTATACATCCAGGGTATGATAAAGTTTGAAGTAATGAAATCATAAATTATAATATAATAAAAAATGATCAAACACATTAATATAATAATAATACAATGTATTCAATAAAGTAACCAAATCAAAACACTGAAATTTGCTCAGTTGCAGAATTGTCGCTGTCCTCACTTTCAGTGTCTGATGACGAATTTCCCCACGAATCAGTATCGCTCAATTCTGCAAGTGATTCTTATTTACTATCGCTGTTTTCTAGCTGATCAAAAACTACTTTTGATGTAAAGGGACGCTTTTTGGATGCCATGGACATTCTCAAGTTTCCAGGCAGAAAAAATGGCATATATAATATAAAAGTGCATGCAGGGCACCAGGCAAAGCTCTAGAGACAAAAGGGATGTGAAATGATTTAATACAGTAATGTAATATCACAGATTACAGTGTACTGTGTGTGTTGTGTGTGTTTCACTTTTTGAATTTACCGCTGGGCTCCGCCCTAATGTGACGCTCGCAGGGAACAAAGCCCGGAACCCAGAGGCATCGGGCAAATGAGTCCACCGGAGGGCACAGCAGGAGAAAATCGCAAGGTAAGTAACTTTGCCTGGATACTGTGATGTGATCCCGAATGTGGCTCAGGGTTACCGCTTTTGGTAATGAAAACTCACCCCATGCCACACTCGGGATAACCACTAAGGAGGTTGACTGACAATTTCACGGTCGTGCGACGCTGTACCCAAATAAAATTGATGTCCTTTTTTTTCCACAAATAGCGCTTTCTTTTGGTGGTATTTTATCACCTGTGCAGTTTTTTATTTTTTGCGCTATAAACAAAAAAAGACCAACAATTAAAAAAAAATATATATATTCTACTTTCTGCAAAAACACATCTAATAAAAAAATGTAAAAAATAAATCGAATTTCTTAATCAATTTAGGACAGAAAACAATATTTTTTACTTTCTGCTAGAAAACCTATCCAATGAAAAAAAAATCTGATTTCTTCTATAGACTTTTTTTATTTTTTTTAATGTTTACACTAGTAATGGCGGCGATCTTTGATTTTTAGTGGGGCTGCGACATTCCGGCGGACAAATCGGACCCTAAGTGACACTTTTTGGGGACCAGTGACACCAATACAGTGATCAGTGCTAAAATAAATGCGATGATCCCTGTATACCTGACACTGGCAGGGAAGGGGTTAACAGGGGTGATCAAAGGGTTAAATGTGTTCCCTCGTAATGTTTTCTAACTTTGTGGGGAGTGGACTGACAGGAAAAACACAGAGATTGCTGCTCCTGATTACTAGGAACAGAAGATCTCTGTACTTCTCTGTCAAAACTACGTAAACAAGGCACATCCCCATTCTGCCTCTCTGTGGAGCGATCGTGGGTGGCCGGCGGACATCGGGTCCCCTGGACCCGTGGATTGACTCCCCCGCCGTGCAGTGCATGTGCGCACCCACAGTATCTCATGCATGAAACAACGTACAGGCACTTTGTTTCACAAAAAATAGAGCCACCCTGCTTCAGTATGTATGCAGCAGGCAGTCTCTAAGTGGTTAACTGACAACTGTGCGGTCATGCAAACCTATACCCAAATAAATTGATGTCCTTTTCTTCCCACAAATGGAGCTTTCTATTTGATCTCCTCTGAGTTTTTTTTTTTTTGTGCTGTAAACGAAAAAAAAACGACAAAAAAATTTTTACTTTCTGTTATAAAACACTAACCATTCTAATAAAAAATGTAAAAAATCTCATTTCTTCTGTTCTGCAAAATTTTTATTTATTTTACTAGTAATGGCAGCGATCAACGACTTATAGCGTGACTGTGACATTGCGGTGGACAAATCAGACACCAAGTGACACTTTTAGGGACCAGTGACGCAATACAGTGATCAGTGCTAAAAAATATGCACGGTCACTGTACTAATGACACTGGCAGGGAAGAGGTTAACATCAGGGGTGATCAAAGGATTAAATGTGTTCCAAGGGAGTTCTTTCTAACTGTGTTGGGGGGTGCTTTAACTGTGGGAAGACAGCGATCCATGTTCCTGCTTAGTGGAAACACAGGATTTCTGTCTTCCTTACTAACATTATGGCGATCTGCCTTGTTTACATAGGCAGACCACCATTCTGTCTCTGTATGGAGAGATCAGTGGGTCCCGGCAGACATCGGGTCTTCCAAACCCGCTGATTGGCTCCCACTCTGTCACAGGAGGGCAGCGTGTGTGTGTGCCGCAGACCCGGAAGTGCAAAATCATGTACCTGTACGTAATTATGTGCAGGGGAGCTGCCACCCTGCAGTAAATGCATGTGGGATGGTCAGCAAGAGGTCAAAGATATTAGTCTCGCTTTTGGTTTAGTTTCTTTCACTTCCATTCCATTCAATTCATGGAAAAATACATTTATATCTTAGCTGCATAAGGCACCTTTCACACACATGAGCATTCAGGTCCGCCTGTCAGTTTTTCAGGCAGTCCTGGATGGACGCTCCATTCTCCTCTATGGAGAGGACAATCTGCTAAATACAGAAACCTATTTTCCATGCGTCTGGCAGATCAGATCGGAACGGATGAAAATGGACAGGTGGATCCCTTTTCATCTGATCTCCCCATAGAGAACAGCGGGGCTCTGACAGGTCCATCTCTGCACGGTAAGCATAGACGGACCTGTCATCCTCCGGCTCAGCAGGGATCAACGGATCGATCACTGCTGAGCCGGGAGTCCGTCAAAATGGACTCCATACGTGTGAAAGGACCCTACGATGAAAGATAAAGTCATCATTTGCTATCATAGCTAGAACCTATTTTACTAGAAAACTCAGCTACTAAACAAAAAGTTTCTTATTAATAATAATACTTTATAGCCAGTCGTATAAATACATGAAGCTGCTACATTTTATTTATGAACTTTCATAGCTGTATGTGAGCATACTCACCTAAACTTACACACAAAGAGCTATGAATACGTATTGGCTGTAATTAGTTGAATTACATTATCAGTTTGTTAAGGCTATGGCATAACCAAGCAAATGCTGGCTGTATTGGCTGTAATTAGTTGAATTACATTATCAGTTTGTTAAGGCTATGGCATAACCAAGCAAATGCTGGCTGCAATTTTCTGAAGCATCTTACAGAAGAATTTCCACCAACCGTCTGCACTAAAGCAGCCAATCAACTTCTTCCTATCATTTTACATATTATAAAATACATTTCTGATAGAATACAGTCATAAATGTATTTCAATTAGATGCTTGGGCTGATTTATTAAACTATTTGAGAATATTCTCAACTACTTTAGCACAATACAATTTTATGAATATTCACATCAATTATCCAATTATGTGAAAAGCAGATATTTGTTCACTTTGAATACCAAATCATGTGCAGATGCTTTTCACATGATTGGATAATTGAAGTAAACATTCACACAATTTTTTCATTAAAGATTCTCTAGTAAATCAGTATCTTAAAATCAAAAAGTCTTGCTTCCTCTACCAACATTCAATGCTTTAAAATGTTAAAATGTATTTACTTTTTAGTAACTTGCCAACCTTTTCACTAGAGTCTGTAATTGGTGCTCTTATATACACTAGTTTTTAATACCCTCTTACTTAAGCATCAATTAAGACATTTGCTACTATTTTAGAAATTCCAGTGTTACTGAATGGAATGTAATGCTTTAACTACTTCAGCTCCAGAAGGTTTACCCCCCTTCATGACCAGACCATTTGTTTTTGCGATCCGGCACTGCATTATTTTAACTGACAGTTGCGCGGTCATGCGACATTGTACCCAAATAAAATTAAGCTCCTTTGTTTCCCACAAATAGAGCTTTCTTTTAGTGGTATTTGATCACCTCTGCAGTTTTTATTTTTTGTGCTATAAGCAAAAAAAGAGCAACAATTTAAAAAAAAAAACACTATTTTTTACTGTCCGCTGCACATATACGCGGCAAGGTGGCTCGATACCGCAAATCGCTGTTGGATCGTGCACTCGCTTTTTCCCATTGGCCAGCGGGGGGAGCCAATCAGCGGGTCCGGCAAACTTGATGTCCGCTGGCCACCCGCGATTGTTCCCCACATTGACAGAATGGGGATCTGCCTGTGTAAACAAGGCAGATATCCATTCTGACAGAGGATATCACACAGATCCTGTCTTTTTTCTATGCAGGAAGAAGTATCTTTGTGTTTCCCCAGTCACACTGCCCCCCATACAGTTAGGAAACACAAACAGGGAACACATTTAACCCCTTGATCACCCCTGATGTTAACCCTTTCCCTCCAAGTGTCATTAGTACAATAACAGTGCATATTTTCAGCACTGATTACAGTAATAATGTCACTGGTTCCCAAAAAAAGTGCCAAAAATGTCAGTAAGGTGTCCAATCTGGATCGCTAAAAATCACTGATCGCTGCCATTACTAGTAAAAAAAGAAGTAAATTATAAAAATGTCTTAAATCTAACCCCTATTTTGTAGACGCGATAACTTTTGTGCAAACCAATCAATATACGCTTATTGTGATTTTTTTTTGCCATAAATATGTAGCAGATTACATATTGGCTTAAACTGATGAATAAATTAGTATTTTTACATTTTTTTTGGAAATGTTTTATAGCAGAAAGTAAAAATATATATATTTTTTTTTTTCAAAATCATTGCTCTTTTTTTGTTTATAGCGCAAAAAACAAAAAACGCAGATGTGATCAAATACCCCCAAAATAAATCTCTATTTGTGGGAGAAAAAAGGACATCAATTTTGCTGAACACCAGCAGCCTCTTCACAGTCACTTCCTGTCTACATGCATGCACCCTAGTAATGATATCATGGTATTTCTCCAAATGGGTTTATTGATAGTGGACCATGTTTGTTTAATGTGTTGAAACAGCTGCTTGCAATCTCCTTAGGAAGCCTTGTATGTAAAGGCTGAATGTACTCAAGTTGAACATTGGGTACAGCCAGCCTGACGAATTTTACTGCTAGCGATTACATGCGGTTAGCCGCTAGCAATAATTAGTGCCGCCCCCCCAGGAGAACACAACGGCTTAACAGGGTGATGATGCAAAAACTCAACTGGGAGAGATGAAACCTGCTGATTTAAAAATAATGAAAAGGACTTTTGTAATTGCATTAACATGTTAAACATTTGAATACATATTTTTGTCATTGGCTTTATATATAAGCTGTCCTAGTGTGGAATATTTGCTAAAAGCTAAAAAGTCTTCCTGTAGAAAAACTTGGTAAAAATGTTCAGGAAAGTCCCCCACACCCATAAAACAACCTTATCTCAGCTATGTCCCAAAGATTTGAGATGTATTTTTTTTTACGTCCCAGATACTCCCAGATCACATGTGCCACTTCTGGTGCCTTGCTGCTGGGGATGATTATTTTAATGTGAACCTTTGAACATCCACGTTAGATAAATTAAAAAATCAAAATGATTTGTGAATATAGTTAAAGAGAAAACAGAGGTCATCAGATACCAACCAAATCAATAAATTAGAACAAAAGTGCAGAGCTTGCTATAATCAAATTTAAAAATAAGTGTATGAGTACAAATGGAGATATAACAATCCATAAAGCAACCCATAACAATGTGTGAGTAGAACTAAGAAGTCCACTTATCTGCAAAGAACAGATGATGCATCCCGAAAGGACTCCGTGAGAGATAGGCAGGTAAAAGATCCCCAAATGTCCAGTGGAAGTGAAGGTAATATTGGCTACTCACCAAAAGTTGTTGGCTTTCGAATAAATGAAAAACCAAAAAACGCTTTTAGGGGGTAAACCCCAAACAGATCCACAGTGATTAGGATAGCCTCAAACAGTCGCAGCTCCTCGACTCCACACCCAGTATATGGGGGCACATAGGACATAGGACATAAAGGGGTTGAATTATTAAAACTGGAGAGCGCAAAATCTGGTGCAGCTCTGCATGGTAGCCAATCAGCTCTCAACTTCAGCTTCTTTAATTAAGCTTTGGTAAAAATCCCTGGAAGCTGATTGGTTTCTATGCAGAGCTGCACCAGATTTTGCGCTCTCCAGTTAGAGTAAATGAACTCCAAAGTCTCATAGTGTAGTATGTACTGATAGAAGCAGGCCTGGACTGGGACAAAAAAGGCCCAGGTATTTTGGACTGAGCAGCCCATTTTATTTATTTCTTTTTTAAACCAAATTATAAATAATGACAGTTCCTGGTTTCTTGATGTCTTTTAGCCTAGGTTCACACTCACAGCAGGATTGAAATCATGCAAGTTCAACTGAACTCGCACAATTTCATTCCTGCATGTCAGTCCGACTTTGGGGGCGATTTCAGAGACATCTGAGCGGGTTGCTGAACAGATATGTATGGAATTCGCACCCGAAGTCGCCAAAAGTAGTACAGGAACTACTTTTGGAAATTGGTGTGGCGCCGCAATGTCGGCGTCGAACTGATTCGGACGGTGCCATTGCCAGCAATTGCCGCCGATTTGGAATGCAATTTGACATGTCAAATCACTGCACTGTGAACCTAGACTTAGTTATAGTTAGCCTGCTTCAGTCACTGTCATTTATAACTACATCAAGAATTTAAATGTATATCCATCTTTCTCTGCTGCCATTAAGCAACACAGCATGGTCACCTCACTTCTCCCAGCTTATGACTGGATAATGAAAGACCAGCAAAAGTCTGGTCAGGTAAACTCTCTCCTACTGTCAGCTTGTCCTCTTCCAACCCGGGCCAATTCTGGCATTCCTATCCTATATGTGAAAAACATTTCTTTATTTGCTAGAAAATGACTTAGAGCCCCCAAACATATATATATATATATATATATATATATATACACAGTATCTCACAAAAGTGAGTACACCCCTCACATTTTTGTAAATATATTATTCTATCTTTTCATGTGACAACACTGAAGAAATGACACTTTGCTACAATGTAAAGTAGTGAGTGTGCAGCTTGTATAACAGTGTCAATTTGATGCCCGGTGTTTCCGATGGCCAGTCCGGACCTGGATAGAAGTTTATTTAAAAACATAACATAGTGCACTCACATGTATGAAGATGAAAGCATGCATTCCTGTATAAAAGCTGCAGCTTCGCAAACAACACAGCTAAACAATCCTTCCCGGCTCGCACCTGCTGTGCATGGTGATGTCATATTAGATTATTTTATTAGTAATAGCATGACAGCCCTATGAATGACCTTATGGTTCAGTCTGAACACAAGTTCTGACCAAACCTTGGCATTCAGATGCACTATTGAATATTTACCCATTCAGTTCATTATGTATAGTATTACTGACCTATTATATATAACAGCTTCCCACTGTCAGTGTTTGTTAAGGATGCAAGTGGGAACAGGCACTGCCTAGACCTTTACGACCGGTGATGTCACTGACGCATTTGCATGCATGGCCTGGAATCCTCTGGCCATGTAAGCAAAGGGTGAAGATAGTTAAAAAAAATAAAACAAACAGCGTGGGAGTTCAATTAAACTACCAGCAGGTCTTTGGAGTGTAGGAGGAAACTGGAATACCCAGAGGAAACCAACGCACAACCATCCATGCAATCCATGCCATTTGTTTGACAATATCTAGTAACTTCGCCTAGAAAATAGTTGTTACTGTTTGCTGCTGTTTTTTAACATTCTGCTCTTATTGACTTCAGTGGGGTTCAGATTAAGCACCCGAACTTTAGTCACATTCACTGAACGTGCTCCGAACCAAACCCAGGTACATTCACCTCATAACTAGACCTCACCATTGCATCTAAAGTTACTGTGATCAGCTACATTCATTTGACATTCTGTAGACAGCGCATTATTTTTAGAAGTTCGGAAAGTTGGAAGCCCCTGTAATAAAAAGCCTAATCTCTGCAATCACTGACATTCTTGATTCATTACATCTGACCTCGGTATTCTAGCTTCATACATTAAGAACAACCTTGCACTGTATGTTTTTGTAATGAGAATTTAAAGTAAAAAAATGCATTCAAATTAGTTATGTAGTAGAAATTGTAGCACAAAATAAGTAGCTAACTTAACAGTACAAGTTCACTTCAGGCAACATTTGCATTTTGGATAAACACCTGCTTGCAAGGCAAAGTATGCTGTAAATGTTCACACAAAAAAGAATCCATGATTCATTATTAAACTGTAAAGGCATCTGAC